>CATIWJ010410434.1:0-15729 GCA_949640765.1 Croton laevigatus
TGGTTTATGCATATAAATTGTTCAATGAAATGCCAAAAAGAAATGTTGTTTCTTGGACTGCTCTGATTTCTGGTTATGCTCAACATGGCTAAGCCTATAATTGTAGTCTTTTGTTTTCTGATATGTTAAGCAATTGCCAGCCGAATGAATTTGCCTTTACAAGTGTGCTTAGTTGCTGTGAACACTGGTATGGGTGCAAGTTCATGCTTTTGCTTTGAAAATGGGTTTAGATTCTAGTATTTTTTAGGAAATGCTCTTATTTCAATGTATAGTATAGTAGGTGCTATGATTGTAGTGATTGGCATTGATCAGGATTTTAATTAGGATTTATTATGAAACTTTAGCATTAATAATGATAGCTTGTACTCATGTTAGTTTTTGGAATCTATGAAAACTATAAGGGGCTTCATTTTTATTATTAGAACAGGGCCTCCAAAAAGTTTGAGACTGCCCTGCATGTAACTCTCTAATCTCATAAGCGCCGCCTGTGTACCTCCCCGCGGATAAAAATCCTCAATAAAGTTAACTTTGTTTGACCGCCACCAAAGATATGTTGCAGCTCTTTTATGTGCACATGTCCATGGAGAGATCTCATTCGTGGGTTGAAACGTGGAAGCCTTGAAAAATAGATTGATTGACAGATAATTCTCAAATGTAGAATGTGCGACGCTGAGGCTTGTGGAGTAAACGATAAATTTTTTAAGGAAATAAAAGTTTTATATAAATACATTTATGTATAAATTTGTATATAAGTATATAAAATTTGTATATATGTATTAATTGTATTTAAATTTTTTATGTATAAATTTGTATATAAATATTTGTATATGTGAATTTGTATATAAGTATATTAAATATTTTATGTGCTATTTGCCCAAAGAAAATTTTTGTTTTGTCATCAAATCACATGACATTTTTTCCCCCCAAACATCACGTGACTTGATCCAAAGCACATTGTCACAAACATTAAAAAATTACATTGTTAATGTCTAAAATCTGTGAAGATAAAGAAAAAAGCAGATAAGAAGAAGAAATCCCATAAGCTAAAATATGACTTATAAGTAACACATTATAAAAATTGCAACTTTAGTCACAAGAGAGTCAAAAGGAAAAGAAACTGATAACCAAACCTAATTTGGCTATGTGTTTGGCTATAAAGTATGAGATTCTCTTGTAACGTGGATTTGCTCCCTACATTTTAGATTCTATAGACTCAACAGCCTTTTCTGCTTTTTCAGGCACACTTCAATCACCCACATCTCTATCTATCATTTCTAAAACATACTCCTTTTTATATAGTACAAATTATATTTTGAATTTGAACTTTTTTGTTATTTTATTAGAATATAAGATTTCTGTGATCAAGCTAGCCATCTTTATGCAAATCAAGCGTGGCGCAGGTGGTGGTTTTTGCTTATCTTTTCTTAAATCGAAGGTTTTATATTCGATTTTTTCAAACTTCATGTTATAGTCACTTTAATGCATGTTGGCACAGGTTAGTTAAGGCACAGTTTAGTTAAGGTACTGAGTGTTTTTCGATTCACTCTGAGTTCAACTCTTATCTCTTCCTTCTTTTTATGTTTGAATAAATTTAAGGATATCTATATTAAAAAAAAAATCACTCATATTTCAAAGTGTACACTCTCATCCATAAATTTCGTCTCTAACAATAGAACTAATGTTTTTTTTATCTTTATTTAATATTTAGAGAGTATTTTGTATATTTCAAAGTAGTTTTGAAGCCTTTTTTTTTTTTTTAAGTCATTTCTTTACCTATTTATTTATTTATTTTTTATAATTTGAAGTTTTTAAATTCAAAGCATAAATTCAACTAAACACTCTCTTAATGATTCCTTTTTTTTTTAATAAGCACCTTCTAAAATTCTCATTATCATTTTTGCTAATTTTATACTATAAAATGTAAATATTTGTTTACTATCCTTATAAGTTATAAGCTAATAGATAAAGAATCTTAAAAAGTAAAATGATATAAATTAAAATTAGATTGTTTTATAAAGAATCGCCTATCTTTACATTCTAGAATTCTATTTCCTCCCTAAGTTGCCTTGAATTCTCCGAAGGTCCTTATTTGTGACAATGCAAGAGACAATAACACACCAAAATGTAATAATTCTTCAATTATTTGATCAATAAAAACAAAGAAATCCTAGTTTTTTCCAACCAATTTTTAAAAGCTACTCATCCTTTATCCCTAATCCTTAGACGATGCCTTCACTACAAAAAAACAAGCCTCTTTATTTGTTTTCTCCGCTAGCATTTTTCTATAAGTTGCATTTCTCTTTATATCTCATTCCCTCCTTTGATCTATACATTAAAATCACATAGGGATAATTAGTAATATACATCCTCCATTGTCACTCCAATGGGTGCTCTTCCTTCTCCGCCGCGACGGGCAATTCCGCCACCTCTCTCTGAACCGTTTTCGACTAAAAATAGGGTTTGTGCCTCATTTTGTCGCAAAAATATTTCGAATTGGATAGAATGTTATGACCCTTCTGATAATAGTTGGAGTTATCTTACTCAAATTCCAGGTATTATTGATAATCACATTTTGAAATGTTTCATTATGATTTCATTAGGCGATTCAATTTATATAATTGGCGGGCGTTTATGTCTTAAGGAAATGTCACCTAACAATTCAAAAAAGTGCGATGAGTTTAACAATATTGATGTTCAAGTGCGATCAACTGTCTTACGTTATAATGTTCGATCAAACGAATGGTTCGAATGTGCACCACTAATAATACCACGGTACGATTTTGCATGTACAATTTGCGACGATAAAATTTATGTTGCGGGAGGTAAGTCTAATTTGGCTAGTGCAAATGGAATTTCAAGTGCTGAGGTATATGATCCAAATCTTGATATTTGGACTTCTTTGCCTCATATGAGCACATTGAGGTATAAATGTGTAGGTGTAACATTTCAAGGTAAGATTCATGTGGTAGGAGGTTTTGCAATGAAAGTGGGTTCTGATAAAATGGATCCATTTCAAATGGAACGGAGCTCTGCTGAGGTGTATGACACAAGAACGGGAAAGTGGGACCTCGTGGCAGGGATGTGGCAACTCGATGTGCCGCCTTATCAAATTGTGGATGTCGGCGGAAAGCTATTCAGCTCCGGCGATTGTCTAAAAGCATGGAAAGGTCACATAGAGGCATATGATGGGAAACTTAATATGTGGGATGAGGTTGATGGCTCACATTCACAAACTCTAAATTCTCCAATTTCCACATCAGATGCGAGTAGTGAAAATTGGCCACCAACTGAGCGGTCGTATCTTACTATGGCCCCAATAGGTACCCATTTGTATTTCTTTGCAGGTTATCGGATGGCTGGAGAATTGCCACGAACGATCTCGACAGTCCATGTATTTGACACCTCAGCAACTGAAGCCAAATGGAAAAGTTTTGAGCCAGTGGAGGAAGAAGGAGAGAAAGAGCTATGCAGCCATTGTTGTGTTGTTTAAATTTTTTTAAAAATTGTTAAAATTACATAATTATTGAGTTTTTTTTTTTCCCTTAGCTCTTGTTGTGTGGTCCAAATCCTCATGATTTTGTTTAGTTTGGGACAAAATATTATATTATATACTATAAAAAATCTATAAATTAGTTGCCAGTCAATTCCAACCTTTTATTATGTTCTAAAACATGATTTTCCATCACTAACTCGAGCTAGATCATGTAAACACTGCCAGCAGAAACAATCTAAGGCGACCTATGTGTGTTTTGTTTTATTTTTATCTTTTTGATAGATTTGAATATTTCAGAAGGATGTCCTTATTGTGAAGTCCATCTGATTTTTATTTTGATGAAGTCGATGTCGTTCAATCACCAGCTAGGTTTTAAGATGGAAGTTTAATTGTTTCCGATTTTGATTTGAAGAAAAGTCTAGTTTTGTTTGTATATAGGTGGAGAATCTGTATATAAAATTTCAGATAATGATTCTAGTTGCATTTTCTTATGCAAAATTTTCATATTATTTTATGATTTGATAGGTTGAATTTGCATTTTCTTATGACGCGAGCTAGATCATGTAAACTCAGCTCAGCCTGTTTTTGTAATTTCCGGTCAAAGTTGAACGGAAAAGGCTTCAGTTACCGAAGCATAAGAGCTCTTGCTTGCATCTTGGCTGACATCTAACTGGAAAGAAATATCATAAGAGAAGAAAGTATAGAAAAGAGCCTCTTTAGTGATTGAGTGAATCAAGAAAGCGTCAGAAAGCAGGGTGGTCAGTCAAACTCCTACACTAGTTAGAAAAAACCTTTCTCTAAACATGTAAGTCATATGCTAAGGACGACCATAATAAGAAAATAAATTTATTTTCTTCAGAAAATAAAAAAAAAAATAAATTTATTTTTCTAAATTAGTTAATAAAATAAAATAATAAATTAATTTAACTAAAATTATTTAAAAAATGGAAAAAAAATTGTTTAACGATAATTATGGCTAGCAGTTGAAGAAAATAAAATAAAATAAATTTAATTTCAGATTATTGTTAACTGAGAGTGGAAGAAAATAAAATGAAATGAATTTATTTACAGCAGTGCGTAGATAAGGAAATAAATTTATTTTCAAACAGTTGGTTTAGAAAAAAAAAATTTAAATAAAGATATTTATAAAAGACCTATAAAATATTATAAAATTAACAAAAAAATATAAAAAAACTAATAAAAGTATAAATAAAAATATGGATATTTACAAAAATGTCCTTATATTTATGCTTAAATTACATTTTTCTCCCTGTTAATTTTTTTTTTCCAAGCATAAATCTCCCTACATTTTGAATATTTTAGACAATTATATCATTTTGTCTATTTTTTCAGTTAAAATAACAGTATAGGGATCAAAATGTATTTTTTACCGGTCGAAGAACTCAAGAATTCAGGGACCGTTTTGAAAATGTCCTTTGGAGATTTATGTTCCAAAAAAAATTAACAGGGAAAAAAATGTAGTTTAGGTATAAATATGGGGACGTTTTTGTAAATATCCCATAAAAATATTATAAATGTGCTGCTACCGTAAGAAAATAGAAAAATTATGGAGGGGTCCAAATTTGTAGGCTCATAGTCAGTAATTATGTAGGCCTGCCAGCCCAAAGTTGAAGGGCTTGTCTAATGGTGTTTTGGTTCTAAAAAGCTCACACACCATACAGAGCAGAGAAAGTGACATTTGCACAAATCAAATTGACCCAAAGCAAAAAACCAAAACCAGAACCAGAACCAGGTTTAAAAGATCATTTCACGTGAACCCACAGATGAGCTCTCAGACCCTGGTGGCCTGGCTGGCACGAGCCAACTGACCTGACCCTAACCGACCGGACCCCACTGAACCTGACACAACTCAAATCTACTAGTCAATTTTTCTACTCCCACACGTTACCGCACGTGTGAACTTTTCTTGTGTAGTGTCCGCGTGGTATACTACAGTTTCTCGTTTTGACCCCATTGACTTTGACAATTATGAGCTTTACCCAATATAATCAACGGTTCATATTCTCTCTCATTATCTCAACCGTTGATCTAAGAGACAATCTCGAGGATTTCGGTCTCCACATGTTGGTTAAAACCTGGAAAGGCCGACACAGGAACCTGATGTGTCGGAATTTTTTTTTTTATTTTTGGAAAAATTGGGGATTTAATTAAGGACTAATTGTGTTTTTACTATTCTTAATTACAATTTAAATAGTGACACGTTGGAGAAGATTAATTGAAAAGGGCACATAGCCCGACATGATGCATGTGAATTTGGGTCTCTAATGCCTCTAGTTAGGGTCACCTACCCCACCACCGTATAATTTGTTGGTGGTTCAACAAATTATTATATGCCTTAAATAAGTAATTACTAATACTAGCTTAATTTAGTTTTTGTTGAAGTATATTAGTATCATTTTTATTATAAAATTTATTTACAATTAAAATATTTTGATTTCTTTTATGTATAAGAGAAATTTTATTTACGATTTTTTTACCTTTATTTTTTGAAAATATTTATGTTCGACAATCGTATAAGTATTTAATTTTACTTTTATCTACTAGCACTATTAAGAAAATTTTTTAATTTACTATAACCGTAATAAATTATTTACATGTAATTGTTGAATGTGATTATTTACATGTTGTCTAATTTTTAAATTTGAAGATGCGGGCACCGGAATCAGTTAGCAGTTCGTGATTTTTTTTTTGGGAAGTTATTAGTTATGTCGATTAGGTTACTAATTTGGGCCATGATTGTGATTTTAAAGGGGTATCATTCTTAATGATTCTCTCCGTATGGTATTTTACTTTACTTTGTTTTTAATAATAAGAGTTTTTGTTATACACAGCAGAAAATGAAGATGTGTTGTTTAAGCATCTTCTTTATTTCAGAATAAAAAAAAGCATCGTCTTTGATCAATAAAACCGTTTATTCTTAAAAAATGACTTATTTGTAACCAACTAGTAAAATACTACTAACTAGTAGGTCTGACACTCAGCCCATAAACGTATTATAATTTGTAGTCCAATAATTTTTATTTTGCAAATATAATTTTTTTGGGAATTTTTAAGTTCCAAGGGATTATGTATATGATTGATGATATTAATTAAATTTAACACACGAATTCAAATATAATGATTATTGTTGATGGAGTACAAGAAAATGCATGCCATGTTTGGATAGAAATCATTTGTACTAAAAAAGTGTATTAATTAAGTAGCCAAGTTTAATTAATAATGATTTACAATAATAACACCTTAAATTTCATGCATCCAACATGTCGGAAAATAAGGGCCTTAAAATCTTCCACGTAATATATCAAACATTTTAATTAATCAATCATTTATATATGTACTTAAATATATATATATATATATACTAATCAAAATTAAATAAGTAATGCAATCTTGGGTTGAAGGCTTAGCCTAGCCTAGTTCTTAGTTCATTCTTAGTTTGACGTGTTGTGACTAATTGGTCACGAGTTCAAATTTTCGTCCGGACGTGTATTGATAGAGAATGGACATCCTTATTGAGTGGTTACAGATTGAATTAGCGTGTGAAATAAATTAGGTAGTTAAATTTGAAGTATAAATACATATAATCAAACAATTAGTGATTGTATTAATCATGAAATAATCATATCAAAATAAAATTTATATAGATAAAAATATTAAATTTTAAACTACTTCAAAGCTGAATCGGTGAGTTGTGACAATGGAATGATCAACAATAAATCTTAAATTGAATTTTTTGCTTGAAATATAAATTTTATTGATAAAGTAAAATACATTATGATATTTTCATATATTTTAATTTTGTTTTGATAAATTTTTTACATAACAGTAATGAGATAATTGGGTAATAAAATAATTCAGCCATAATTGGTTCTATTTTGCTTCCCATTGAAAGAATAATTATACCTTTAATTGAATTATTTGGTTGATGTTGTATTAAAAGAGAACACAAAAGCAATCCATTGGGCCTAAATTGTTTTTTACACAAGAAGAAGAAGAAGATAGAGAGAGCTCAAATCTCTTATAATTTATGCATGTTATGTGTCATCTTTTTTCTTCCAATTAAAATTAAAAGGTGCATATGAATAAAGACAATTGGTTAAGAAATGTTTGCCATGATTGTGAAATTGGCCATACAAAAGGTTCAATTGAAATGCTATTTGTTAGTACTATTTTTTGAAAACAAAACTGCTTTTAAATAATTGATTTGAGGATTATAACATTTTGTGTTTAGCCCCCCCCTTTTTTTTTTTTTTAAGTGAAAGGGAAAATACAAGAAAACAAATAATTTTGGGTGTTTTGGATGTTTCTCTAAATTATTTTGGAATTTTTGGAATTTAATATTTGGCCATAAGTTTGTTTAGCATAACTATCATTTCATTAAGCTATTGATTAGTAATATCATCGAATTAATCAAACTCCACCGCTCATTTTACATAGCAGACCTAGTTTTTTCATAAATACTAAAAAAAACATTTTAATTAATATATTTTATCAACTTATTTAAAAAATACATCAATATTAAGTTTTGCAATGGTTTTTATGGTGACTATATTTGAAGTAAATTAATAAAAATATATCAGTTAAACTATTTTTTAAATATTTTCGAAAAAAATGTGTTTCTATGTAAATAAAAAATGAAGGAATATATTGTTCACATTTTAATTTATATAAGGTAATTGATACAAATAACATGTTTGAGAGTTTTAAAACCCAATTATACTCTTATTAATAAATAAAAAAAATCCTAAATAAACTAAAACAAAAAAATCATCTAACCTTAAAAAAATAGCCGAATTTTTCTTTTTTTCTTAACTACTTACATTGAAAAATGACATAGTAGTAGTAACTTGAGGGAAACATAGGGACCGCCATTGCCTCTATCTTCCACACGCCGCCCACCGACGTGAAGCCCAGAAATAGCCGAACCTCAAGCCACCACCATCAACCCCACCATATATATACCCATATATACTAGTATATAGTATATATGAACCATATACCGGTATATACGATTCCTCTTATTCATTTCCACAACCCTAGCCACCTCTCCTCTAAATATCACCATTTTTTATATTCATATAAACCCGATATATACCGGCATATGATATATATGACCCATTTATGAACCCTATATATATCGATATATGGTATATATAAAATATATACCGGTATATATGACTCAACTTTTTCATCTCTAAAATCCTATTCATATATACCTTATATATATCAGTATATAGTATATATAACTTATATACCAGTATATACGGCTATACTTATTCCTCTCTAAAAACTATAGCCGCCTTCCCCTCCAAAGATCATCATCTGCTACAACGTTTCAGCATAAAAATTCTAAAAATATGAAAATCATGACTGAAAATGTAGAAAGCGATCAGACTTGACAAGTGACAGACGAAAGCCTTATGTAGGAAGTCCAAGGCGGTAAGGTCTCGACAACCTTACATCCAATAGGACTAAAGAGCCCTTAGAATCTTGGAGCCCAAAAAGCCCCTGGATTTTCAGGGTCCAATAGCTTATCCTGGACGAAAGGTTAAGGTCGAGTGGGCGGCCCCCTTTACCCAGGTAAGAGTGACCTCTCTCCTGGTCTAGGTAAGGATAACATCTTCCTTAGTCCAAGTAAGGGGTGACTTCTCCCTAGCTTAAGTGCGGGAGACTACACCCTTTAGAGTGTCTTAAATATAGAAGAGGCTTACAATGACCATTGTAAACCTATAGAGATGAAAATCAATCATCATGTAGACTAACCAAAAATCGAATCCCTAATTCTTTCTAGCGAAGATCAACTGCTACTAATTCGGAATATTCAAAATTCTTTTCCTAAACTTTACTTTTTGCAATGGTTATCATTTTTTGTTTTAAAAATCGCAAGTTTTATTAGGATTGAAATCGAGATCGAATGAAGCATAAAGAAGAATAAGAAGGAAAAGATATTCTTAACTTTTCAAACACTCATTTCTGATGATAATAATAATAATAAATAATGTAAGTCCCTATAAAAAAATGCTATTTACTATATTTTTTAAATTATATATTATTTACTTTTTTAATCTTTTAAAAAGCGTTATTCTTTAACATTTTCAATTATATAAATGTTTCATTATTAATAAATTGAAATAATATTATAGACTAGTTTTAATATAAAATATTATAATTTTGACGTAAATATCCACTGAATTTTAATATATTTAAAAAAAATCATATTTTTTAAAATAATTATCAAAATATCCATTTTTAATTATAAATAAAATATAAATAGTTTATAAACATATTATAAATATACTATATGCAAACTATAATTAATTTATACATAAAACGAATATGATCATTTTAAGAGTTAAAAATTAAAATATGACTCTTTGAAAAAAAAGTATAATTAGGTTAAAGTTATTGTCAAACTTATAAAACAAAAATTAATAAGACCAAAGCATAATGGCAACGTTAAGGTAAGGTAAAATTAAATCGATCATATTTTATGGAAGTTTATTTTGAAAAATTAGTCTTATATAATTTGCATTTGTCATAATTATGTTAAAGTAATGATACTATAATTATAAAAGTTATATATAAATAATCTTTTGGTGTTGTTCCATCTGAGGTGCTAAGTCATTAAATCCGTATTACTTTAAACTGTTTGTAAGAATGAAAAATAGTTTGTATAAGAGATTCGATGTAATATGAAAAAAAAGTTATATATAAGTGAAAAATATTATTATTGAAAAATTCATGTTAGACTTAGAAACCTAGAATTACTTTAATTAAAATAAACTTAGAATTAGTCTTTTTTTAAAAAAAAAATCATAGAATTACTCTTATTTCCAATATTATAACCGAAAAATAAAAGGAAAAATTACGATCCATTGGAAGTTTTAAATAAAAAATACTACCTCCAATTTTTTTAATTTTTTACGTTTCCGTTTTTGGTAAATTTTTTCAATTATTTATGTTTCCTTTTTGGGTAAGTAGGTTTAATTGTTTATTATTATTTCTGTATTGATATTAGTGAGAAAGTAAATGTTGTAAAGGGTTGATAATTGTTTATTATTATTTTATATTGGTATTAGTAAAAAGTAGGATTGTATTGATATTTGTATTTTTAGAGTGTAAAAAAATGAAAAAATTGGAGGTAGTAAGGGGAAAATTACGCTCCATTTGAAGTTTTAGATAAAAAATAAAAAATAACTGAAAAGTCAATTTCAACTGTCAAAACTCAAAACAACCAATTCTTCTTCGTCTCTCTCTGTATATCAAGTCAAGTAAGTTAAAGCAGAGCTATCCAAATTCCAAAGCTCTATTTCTCTTTGCAGATTAGCCCACATGCCTTCTTCTTTCGTGGTTTCTCCTTTTTTAGTCTTTGAAATTACCCAAATTATACTATTTTTCTCTTCTAAAAAACCCTTTCCAACTTCGATTTTAGTGTTAAAAAAGCCTTAAGTACCGCCTTTCACACCACGCCATCAGTCTTTCTTTCTCAAGAACAAAGCTAATGATAATGAAAGGAAGCTTCTTCTTCTTCTTCCAAGATTAATTGTTTTTTAGAAATTTCCCCAAAATGGTTGAACCAGATGATGGGTATAATGCCTGGCCACCTATTGGATCTCCATTATTGAGTGCTCAAAGAGATGACCATTGGAAGCATTTCGACAATTCTGTCAATGCTGTTTCTTTTGGGTTTGTAGCTACTGCAATTCTAATTTCTATGTTCTTAGTTATGGCCATTTTTGAAAGATTTCTTAGACCCACTTCCAGTAGAAACCATGGTGACCTTGAATCACAAATTGGGTTCAATGCTAAGCTTGGCCATCCTTCACCAAAAGTGAGTTCCTCTTCCTGCCTTTTTTTTCATAATACCCTAATTGCATTTTTCTGATTTGGGTTCTTTTATTTGTTCTAATTTTTGTTTATTTAATAATGTCTGGCTTGCTTTGGCTGTTCTTGTAAGGGAAAGTTTGCTGCTTGCTTTCATCTTAGTTGGTTTTTGCTTTATACAGTTTTGGTTGTTGTTTTGATTTTTGTAAATTGTGATGATTGCTTGTCTGACCAAATGTCTTGCTGCTTAATGGGGTTTTATTTTTTTGGTTTTCTCATAGTAATTATGCTTGTCAGAGGTCAATTTATTTTCACTCTAATGTGCAGTTTCAAAAGGAAATCTACCATTTTGTTCTGCTAGTCTGTGACTTGGACTTCTTCATGCCAATTTCTTTCTAAATTTTCATCTGTGCCAAACAAGCCTAGTTTTGGATACTTATTGGCGCTAGTGAAAAAGAAAATTATATTGATAGAAATAGTAAATCCAATCTAGTACTGCAATAAAGTTTACCAAATCCAATAAAGATTTCTAATAAATTGCCCAGTTAATTTGGAATAGTAAATCCAATGTACTACTGCAATTTCCACCCTAAACTCCTTTCTGCCCCTCCTGTTTATGACCATGGCTTCAAGTGTCTAGCACAAAATGTTTCGGTTGTTTTCAGGGTCGGTCACCTTTTTTTCTTTTTCAAAGATTAATTCATATTTTCCTCCATTTTAATAATGTTTCTTAGTTCAATCCATTCCCAACATCTCTATGATCACCTTGCAATCTTTATACATGCATGCTTTTTTCTATAGAAATCTCTAAATTTGGAGCTTGTGGTAAAATAAAACTGTAGTTTTATTTGATCATTCATATTCCTATTCTTTAGTCAAAATTTCATCATAAAGGAACGATATTTGTCTTCTAATTATGATTGGTGACAATATGGCCCATTCAAGAATTTAAGTTTCCTTATTGAATGAATAAGTAGTTGGTTGGACCCAAGTCCCAACTCCCAAGCCAAAGGCTCAAAACAGTTGATGTACTTGTTTCTTAGACCCACTTGTATTTTGGTGGTGTTAAGCTCATATTTGAGGGTGTTAGAAGCAGCTTAATAGCACGTTTCAACTTAAAAACTTGTCATTTGCCTATTTGTTTGGACTTTTTTTTTTGGGGGGATTTTAAGTTGTTGAATAAAAACAATACAGTGCTGCTTATTTATAAGTGATTTTTAAAAGCCAAAAGCAGAAAAGCACAAGCAATACCAAACACTCCCATTTAAACAGTCCTTTTACAAACAGTCCTTTTACGCTACCCCGCCTGGCCAGCACCCTTGGTCGGAGACAGGTTCTAACTATGGACAACCCTTAGTTTTAACACCTTATTATCAAATCTATCTGTGTCTTTGGTCCAATTGGCTTTTAGTTATGTGGTTATCTGCTATTTCTGATAGGAAGATATGAATTATCTTTGAGTTTAGTTTGATAAATTCTTCTGAAAAAGAATTTTGGAGTATCCTATGAGAGGGTCCTTCTTGATGCATCATATCCTAATTTGGTCTACTCAAGGCCATTACTTTTTAGAAGCACAAAAGGCCCACTTTTTTTTTTTTAACTATCCTTATTTTTCAAATTGAGGGATGACTCTTATTTTACGGTACATGGCCTACAATAGAACTTGTCTTAGCTTTTCACAAAATGATAAAAGAAAAAAGAAGGTAATTAAGCATTTCTTCATTGTCTAACCAGTGAAAACTGCCGGGAAGTTAGGTAAGCTGCAATGCAACGCAATGTAACATTGGACATTAGAATCACTACTACGGCTTGCTAAATGTACAGATTTCATGACAATTGTTGTATTATTAGGATTATTTTGGGTATTTGGCATTGCTTGTGCTTTTCTTCTTCTATTAGCTTTTAAAAAGCACTTATAAATAAGCAGTATTTTGCTACTTTTATAAAAACAACTTAAAAGCTAAGCTAAGAGAAACAGGTAAATGATGATCAGATCAAAAGTTGCTTTTAATAGGTTACATAAGAATATAAACCAATTGCATGTATTAAGTTATTTTAGCTTATAGTTAATAATGATATGATTATCAAAATCCTTCTTATCAACTTGGACAAGTTCACCTTTTTAAAGTTGTTTTATGATAATTGGTTAGGGAGACATTGCATTTTCAAGGGGTCCAAGCATAGAAGTTAACAGTTATTCATGTTTGGAGCTTATTCCCATCAGACATATTGGCTCCACATTTCTACAGATAAAAATATGATTTTGATCTTTGATTTGATTTGATGTTTGGTTACAAATCAAGCTTGATAAAGTCCAAAATAAAGCATAGGAAAAAGATGCAACCACAACCAGAAACATTTTTATAAAAAATGTTGGAGAGTTCGTAAAAGAACAGGCTAATTTAGATCCTGCAACAGAACATATAGGTGACATTATCCTTAAATCTTGATAGTTTTAGGACAATTATTGTACTTGTTTAACGGAATTTGTCCCTTCCCATGTTCAAATTTTTAATCTAAATGTGAATCCAAGTAATAAATTTGCATCTATTAGCATTTTTTTTTATAACTTGAAGAAAAAAACATATTGAAGTTCACATGTCAGATGTTGGGATAATGTTCTTTCTTTCCTTATCCTAGGAATGAAAATGGGAAATGAATCTGTGAACTCATAATCACAGACACTGCCATGTGATTACATTTCTAATTTTTTTTTTCCCCCCTTATCATTCTTTATTTTATTTTATATTTGATGGTTCCATATTTAGATGATATTATTTCCTGTTTTATTAAATGCAAAGTATACAAAACTGGATGTAATTAATTGCTTTGCTTAACCAACTAATTATGGTTTATTAGTATATGAAATGGATTAGTCAGCATTGTGGATTTAGAAACTATACATTGATTAGGACAGATGAAACGGTATCTGGAATTGGGAAAATCTTCAAAGTAATCATCATTTAGGGAAATTTGATACCACTAAAACACTTATAATTATTTGATCCGGTAAAATTATAGTCTGGCATAGCCACTGTCTAACCTCATGTGTTTTTTTTAAAACAGATGACTGTATATGCTAATGGAGTTTCGGTCCTGATGCCTGGAGACAACTTTCCTACATTTATTGCTCATCCTGCACCCGTGCCCACGCCTTGCCCGCCAGAACACATTTCTTGCCCTCATCAAGCTCATACAAATTCGATCTCAGACACGTATCCAGTCCCCGGATCAAACCCAAGTTCAAGCTCAAGTCAAGAAAGCTAAAGGATTTGGAAAATGATTGCTTTCTTGGATTGAGAGGTTTCTCCTTTTTTTCTTTCTTTTCTTTTTTTTTTTAACATCTTACCCATATTATGTTGTGTATATATGAAATTTAGCATTATTTTCCTCCCATGTTCAAAATTTTCTTGATAGAAATTGAATCCCTTGAAGATGGATTGTTTTTACCATCAAATTTGGATCAGTCTGTCTACCTTGTAAGATCAAGCTGAGGAATTTAGTTATTGTTTGAGTATGGGATGAAGAAGTTAAAGAGCTTTTTTTAGACATTTTCACTTAGTGCATTTAATCACTAGAATAGGCGTTCAACTCTTTTATATTACTAATTTGAGTTCACCAATTAAAATTGTCTTGATGTGTTCTAACCAAATGGTTGAAAATTTGGAATTCTAATAGGGTGTTTGTTTATTGTTAATAAGTAATTTTAAGTAATTTTTTTTTAAACTTAAAAGTTAGCTATTTATCTGTTTATTTATTTTATTTTATTTTTTTAAATGTTTTTAAGTTTTGTAAAAGCAACTTAATGTAATTTTTTCATAAGTACTATTTAAAAGCTAAAAGGAAAAAAGCACAAGTAATATTATACACCTACTAAATTGAAGGATAATTTTAAAATTTAAAAGCAGAAATATTTGCACACTTTAATTTATTTCAAATATAAATTCTATAAACTGGAAAATAATTCATTTATTTGGATGCAATGTTGAATTGAAGCTCAAACCCAAACAAACAGAAAAAAAAACAAAAAAAAAAAGTTCAAACTCAAAGTTTGTCAGTTGGGCCTTTTCAGCTAACAGAAAGGAATCAACCCCAAAATTTTCTGGCCCAATAATTAACAGGCCGGAGCCCATCTTTTCTAACAGAACTGACAGAGTGAAATTACTTATCTGGTCTTGCCATTGCCAAATCCAAAAAGACATTGGATTTTTTGCTCCAAACAGTGGGAAAAACAAAATAGAGACCCAAATGATTATGGTTTGTACATTACTACATAAAAAGTCAGACAAAATAAAACTCCACTATAAGGTTTAATATTTAAAAATTAGGACCACATTTTACTGTAAATCTTCAACGGCTACTAGCTAAATCAAATAAATGTTTCTTTCTTC
>CATIWJ010410502.1:0-12869 GCA_949640765.1 Croton laevigatus
ATTCGACGATAAAAAGAATTCTAATTACTTTCGTATTCATAAAATTCCATTCATCAAAAACAAATTCCAATCTTAAAGCTTATATTTCTAATTCACTTTAAGTTTTAAATGGATGAAATCGGATAATGAAATCAACTTTCGCTATTCATTCAAAACCTAGGTAGAACAAATGGCGACTATCCATTTGAACAATATCGAATAATCAATCCAAATAAGAAAATGAAAATAACCAAATGGAACTAAAAAGCTCAATATTCATATCATAAATTACTTCATGCTCGCCCTAGACAAAGAGTAAATTTAGCTCATATCCAACTTTGCAATTTCAGCAAACACAAAAGAAGAACAGAATAATTCCAGAAGTTTAACTCAAAAACCCCATACGCAACTGAATTTGATTCAACATCAACAATTTAGTTCCAATGAAACCAAGCAAGAAATGACAGTAGAACAGAAATAATATTGCAATTCCAGCAAAATTAATTAAAGAAACAGAAAGAGAACATAAACATTTCAATTCTAACAATGTAAATCACAATCAATCTCAACAACCAATCTCAATAGGAATTAAAGCTAATATTAACTGAAATTCAACGCAAAGTTACCAAAGTTCCAGGGGCTATGCATGGAACAGATGGCAAAAGTCCAGTACTCTTCAAAATGTAGTCTCTAGTTTTCATCTCCGATAAACCTTCTTTCCCGATTCTAATGTGATCTTTTGAACCACAACTTACAAAAATTAGCTTCAAAACCTGCTGCCCTGCTGTCTATTTCCAATCAGAAATCCCTTTCTTTCCGTCGAAAGCATGAGAGCTTGTCTCTATCTGATCTGGTCATCGCTCTATCTCCGTCAATTCTGATCATTTCAAGAAGAGAATGAAATCAATAAACTAATTTTTGCTTTCGTTCCAAGAAGCCTAGGCTCTGTTCTGATTTCCTTTCCCTACAATCGTCGTCAACTCTCGATCTGAAATCCCCAAAGGAATTGAAACCCAATCTTTGTTGCGTTCTTAACCCGTCGTTTTCGATCTGGACTCTCCTCTTAAATCACCGATCCCTCTGGTTCAAATCAACCTCAGTCCTTCGTTCTCTGTTCTCCTTTACAGCCGCCCGCTTCCTTCTTTATTTAGATCTCGCCTCGTTGAAGCTACCCCCTGACCGTCCAGCGTCCTCTTCAGATCGCCGTCCCAGAAGTTATGACGTGCAGTAGCCGTCCTTCACGCCGCTGCTCCCCTTTCCTTCATTTCGTAGCCGCTGCTCCAACCCCCTTGTTCTCCGTTCCTCTCGTGAAACAAAGCCCCTGTTTTTAGATGCTATTCTTTTATTTTTTTTCCAATAATGCCCATCGTGCCCTCCTTGTTTTTGTTCCAGTCAACTCTTTTCTCCTCAACTAATTCAAAACGCAAGTATTTGTGCGTTTTACTGGATTTGTTTAGCAAATTAGTCCTTCAGCTCCTTTCTTTCATCTAATAAACCCTTGTATTCCAATTATTTGTGTGCTTAACTCTTTTAATTGCCCAATTGTTTGCCCCCTTATGCATTATTATCCAATTATGACCTAAAAATAAAAATATAAAAATTAATGCCGCTAAGAATAAATAATTACCAATTAAAAGCAAAATTAAGCAACATTTCACATAAAAACGTATATAAAATTGGCACTAATCAGACGCGAAAGTCCCTTAAATTGGCCTATCGCAAGTGTGATCTTTAAGTCGCAAACGCGACGAATGGAAATGGTCTGTATAATTAAAAGCTCATCTTTCAACACTTCCATTTTGTATGCTCACATCACATAACACAAATACCATTTTAAAACAACATCTACATTTTTCAAACCCTATTTCAAAAACATTTTCAAGGAAAAATCCTTCCAACACTAAAACATTAAATCAATTTCTTAAACAACACAAACATTTCAAGATTTAAAAAGAAACAACTAAAAATCAAAGAAAAATGATGTTAAAGCACTAAACCTCAAATTTTTAAGCCTCTTCCAAGCTCAAGCAACCTCTTTGTCTTTATTTTGGATTTTAGGTTCCAAATCACCTATAAAACACATACATTTTTAGCTTTTCTTTAAAATAAACTCAAACCCTAACTCTCTCCTTTTAGATCTAGCCTTTTTAACAAAAGATCCACTCTTTACTTGACTACTTCTAGTATTAATAATAAGATATCGAACTTGATTTTACGTGAAACCCTAACTATCTCAACTCTTACCTCAAACCTTAGTGTCCCCCTTTGATATACTTGAAGTTAAAACTTGAAAATCTCTTTTAGTTAGCAAAGAGAGGGCTGGCTTTGAGGTAGGAGATGATGAGGTGATGGTAAATGATGACAATGGTGAAGGATAGGAAAATGAAAGAATAAAGAGAAGAAAGGAGGGAGGGGGATGGCAAAATGGAGAAAGAAAAGAAAATGAATAAGTATGTGGAAGATTCTAGGTCTTAGTGGAAGATTCTAGGTCTTAGAGGAAGATATTTTTGTTTAGTGGGTCACAAGTTGGAGCTCAAATGGATGGGCTTGGCCTACCTCATGCCCAATTCCTTTCTCTTCTTAAATTTCAAATCTCCATGGCTTTACTCTATATTTATTAGCCCAACTCAATTATACATGTTTGATAATAAGAAATTATCTTAAATCTTATCCGATGCTAACATAAATTCCGAGGTTGACTTCAACGCTCTTATGCCTTGGGAGCCAGAACTCCTATAAGAATACTATTAGCTTACGACAACTCATAAATTACCAACTAATTGAAAAATGGGGTGTGACAACTTTCCCCACCTTAGAAAAAGGCTTCATCCTCGAAGCTTACTGCTTGGTGAACAACTATGAATATTACTCACGTATGGTTGCTTTTCGCTCCTAAGTAGCTTTCTTGACCTTGTGGTTCCGCCACAATACTTTAACCAATGGGATTTCCTTATTCCGTAACTCCTTAATCTCTCTAGCTAGGATTTTTATAAGCTCTTCTTCGTATGATAAGTTGGGTTCTAACTCAATACTCTCTGCCGGTAGCACATGCGAAGGGTCTTATCTGTACTGTCTTAACATTGACACATGGAAGACATTATGAATTCTATCTAACTCTGGTGATAAAGCTAAGCGATAAGCTATTAGACCAATACCTTCGATGATTTCATATAGCCTAATGAACCTAGGGCTCAACTTATCCTTCTTTTTGTATCTCATAACCTCTTTCCATGGAGATACCTTGAGGAAAACCTTGTCGCCAACTTCATATTTAATATCTTTTCTCTTCAAATCCACATAAGACTTATGATGATTCGAAGCTTCTTTCAATCTAGTTTGAATGATTTTGACTTTCTTTTCCGTATCTCTTACCAAATCTGGACTAATCATCTTGTACTCACTAAGCTCTGTCAACACACTGGAGTGCGATATTTTCTACTATATAGTGCTTTATAAGGAGCCATCTTAATGTTGGACTAGTAGCTATTGTTGTAGTCAAATTCCACTAATGGTATATACTTATCCTAGCTTCCTTCAAACTCCGTTACTTAAGCCTAAAGCATGTCTTTTAAGATCTGACTTACCTTTTCTGATTGCCCATCTATCTGAGGATGAAACGTCGTACTGAACTGTAGTTTCATTCCCAAAGCTTCTTACAACTTTCCCCAGAACTTCAATGTAAACTTTAGATCCCCATCTGATATGATGGACAGCGGTACTTCGTGTAACCGGACTATCTCTCTGACATATAGTTTTGTTAGCTTATCCAGTGAGTAGTCTATGCGTATGGGTAGGAAGTGAGCAGACTTGGTTAGTCTATCAACTACTACCCATAATACATTATGTTTGCTTCGAGTAATAGGGAAACCCGAAACAAAATTCATGGTTACCCGATCCCATTTCCATACTAGTATGTTGATGGGCTAAAGTAATCTTGATGGCAACTGATGCTCGGCCTTCACTTTTTGACAGTTCAAACACTTTGACACATAGCTGATGATTTCTCTTTTCATTCCCAGCCACCAATAGACTCTTTTCAAATCCAGATACATCTTGGTATTACCTGGATGCATAGCAAATGAACTGCTGTAAGCTTCTACTGCTTCCATTATATTGCATGTGCCTGGACCAACTATCCGATCCTCAAAACATAGCATTCCCTCTGGCGAAATCTGATACTTATCTATCTTCCTATCCTGAACTTGCTTTACCCACTCTTGCACTTGTGGATCCTTCTGTTGCACCTCACTTATCTCTTGCAACAACATAAGCCCTTGCTTTCATTTTCGTTAGACATGCATCCTCATCTTCCGATAACACTTGTACTCTCATCGCCTTCAAGGCTTACACCATCTTCCTGCTAGGAGCATCCGCTACCACATTAGCCTTTCTCAGATGGTAATTGATCGTATAATCAAAGTCTTCCAACAACTGAACCCATCTTCTCTAACACAGATTGAGATCTTTCTGCCCTTGCAGGTACTTTAAGCTCTTATGATCCGTGTAAATTTGACATTTTTCCCCATACAGGTAATGCCTCCAGGTCTTGAATGCCAACACTATAGCTGCTAACTCCAAATCATGCATTGAGTAGTTCTTCTCATGAGGCTTCAACTGTCGTGAAGCATATGCCACTACCTTACCTTTTTGCATCAACACGTATCCCTATCCAATGTGCGATGCTTCACTATAAATGGAATTCTCCTTTCCCGATACTGACTGAGTAAGAAGTAAAGCATTTGTTATCTTCTCTTTCAAAACTTCAAAACTTCTCTGACAAACATCATTCCACTGAAACTTAACACCTTTCTCAAGCAGCTTAGTCACTGGGGCAGCTATCACTGAGAAACCCTTTATAAATCTTCGGTAATACCCAGCTAATCCTAAGAAACTCCGCACTTTTGTCACTGATCTCTGAGACTTCCATCCCAATAGAGCTTCTATTTTCCTTGGATCAATACGAATACCTTCCACTGACACTATGTGTCTTAGGAAGATTACTTCTTTTAGCCAAAGCTCGCACTTACTGAGTTTGGTGAACTACTACCTTTCCCTCAGAGTCTGCAACACTATGCGAAGATGCTGCTCTTGCTCCTTCTTATTTCTCGAGTACACCAAGATGTCGTCAATGAAGACTAGGGGTGAGCAAATTCGGTTCGGTTCGAAATGATAAAACTGATGCAAAACTGATAAGAATTTGGGAAAAATGAACACTGAACCGAAGGTATATAAAATCGACATAAAACCGAACCAATTTTTCAGTTTGATATCGGTTCGGTATCGGTTTCAAACTGAAATTTCACCTAAACCTAATTTTGCACTCAGATTTCCTAAACTAAAATCCACAAACTCAAACTAGAATCACAGTTCATAAACAATTGCATAAACAAACTCATAACCATAAACAATTGCATACATCGCAAAATTTCGACCCTCATCGTAGTAAACAAAAACACAAAATATAGATAAATTCACGCCTCATCGCAAAATTTCCAGCCAAAAAAAAATTAAATCAATTAAAGAGAGGAAATCAATCAAGTCACAAAAAAAAAAAATCAATCAAAACTTCTTTGATTCAAATTCAAATCTAAAAGAAACAAAACCCTCAAATTCAAATATAGAAGAAACAAAACCCTCAAATATTCATCTTCAAAGAAATGGAATCAGAACCAGATAGTAATATGAGAGGTAAGCCGCCAGAAAGCCAGACCACAGCCATATCGTTCGTAAAGTACCGCCTCCGTCCACCTTCGTCGACTCTTTTTTGTCCTCTTGTTTCCCTGTTTTGCCTTGTAGTCACCCTCTAGATCTCGAATCTAGAGGCATGGGGCGAACTGATTCTGAGCTGAAGGGGGAGGTTGTATCACCAGTGGTGGCTAGAGGTAGATGAAGGAAACGATGAAAAGCCGCGAATAGAAGACGATACTGATGGTTGGTCTTAGTGGCAGTGCAGTCGGGCGGCACGGTGGAGTTGCTGGAAGAGAAGACGGTGGGGTGAGGTGGGGCGGCACGGTGGAGTTGCTGGAAGAGAAGATGGTAGGGTGAGGTGGGGTGGCACGGTGGAGTTGCTGGAAGAGAAGACAGTGGGGATCGAGAGAGGAAACTGAGAGAGAGAGAGGGGCGGCTGAACTTGAGAGAATATGTAGGAATTTAGGGTTTGGGAAAAAAAGGTTTATATATATATGAATTCGGTTTGGTTCTGTTTGAATCGATTCTTAAACCTTCAAAATCGATCGCCGAACTGAAAACTGATATTTCACTATCTTAGCAACTGAAACCGAAATCAATCGGTTCAGTTCATCAAAAATTTGTTCTGTTTCGGTTTGGTATCGGTTTTCAAAAAATTTTGCTCACCCCTAATGAAGACCACAATGAACTGATCTAGATATTGATGGAAAATTTGATTCATCAGATCCATAAACACTGCTGGAGCATTCGTCAGCCCGAATGGCATTATAAGGAACTCGTAATAACCATATTGAGTAAGAAATTTCATAGAAATTTCATCTTGGGCACATCCTCTTGTTTAATCCCCAACTGGTAATACCCTAACCGAAGGTCAATCTTTGAGAACACTCCTGCTCCTTTCAGCTGATCAAACAAATCATTAATACTAGGGAGAGGATACTTATTCTTGATGGTCAGCTTGTTCAACTGCTGGTAATCCACACATAGCCTCAAAGACTCATCTTTTTTTTTTTAACAAACAAAATTGGTGCTCCCCAAGAAGAGACGCTTAGTCTAATAAATCCCATGTCAAACAATTATTGTAGCTGAACCTAGGTGTAAACAAAAATAAATGAAATTCAATTTTTGAACCGAAATCGAATCGAACCGAACTGATTTTTTGATTCAATTATCAATGTAGAAAGGAAAAATCAAAAAATTTGATTCGGTTGTCGATTTTAAAGTTAGAAAATCAAACCGAACCAAAACCTTAGTATATATACCTATCATTTACACTAAACCCTAAAATCTAATGTCTGCCGCCTCTAATTTTCCTTTCCCTCTCCACCTCTTTCTTCTCTCTCGCTGATCCTTGCCGACAACCAAGCTAATCCATTTCTCTCTGCGCCTCCACCATTTCTATGCCTCTCTTCCATTCAAAGGTCCCTACTTGCTTCCCTTCTGTTCGGCTTTCACCTCCGCCTGCCACCAACTCTCGTTTGACCGATCTTTCATCTCTCTGCTTATTTCTTTGAATCTGAACCTAAACGCCAGCAAAAATGGAAAGCAAATGGAAAAGAGAAGAACGATGAAAATATTCTATACAAAAATTTCTTTTTTTAATTCACCTTCTTCTGTTCATTTCTTTGCTTTTGTGATAATATTGTTCAGTTTGTGATTTTGTATGAGTTGAAATATTGATATTGTTGATGATTATATATATATATATATATATATTGTAATGTAAAGAAGGAAGAGAAGAATGGTGATTTAGTGGGTTTGGTAGTGGTGAAGTAGGTGGTTGGCGGAATAAGTGTTAAGTTTAGGTTTTCCTTTTTATTTTATTTTTTTATGTTTTTGGATTTTTTTTTCCAAAAATTTGTTTGTATCCCGTGTAATAGTAGATCAAAAATCTTATTCCACCAATTTCTATTCCATCTTTTTCCACTAATTGCATATGGCAAAAAATTTGATTTGTTTGTTGTCCTAAAATAAAATAGTTTGCACTTTTCTGATTGTTTCATATATATCTAAAATAAAACTTCAATTCTTTGTTTTTTATTATTTTTTTTTTCTTGAAGAGAAGATTTGAATATTTTATTTTTTCTGCTTGAAGAGAAGATTTGAACGATTGTATCTTTTGAATCCAGGCTATTTCTGCAATTTGCAATTTTAGGGGATGGAAAATTCGGTTTAAAATCGAAACCGATCCGAAAAATCGATTCGGTGTACATTCCGTTTTTCACTACTTCGGTTCGATTTTCGGTTTTCATTTCTAAAATTCAATTTTCAATCGATTTACTATTTTCAGTTCGGTCCGGTGAACCGAACCGAGTTTGTGCACCCCTAGCTGAACCTTCAATTCCTTTTGGTACCATTCTATATGGAGCTATCGAGATTGGTGCAGCTCCCGAATACAAATCAATAGTGAATTCAATTTCTTTTCTGGGTGGCATTTCCGGCAATTCTTCCAAAAACACATCTAGAAAATCCCGCACTACTGTTATACTTTGAATCCCATTATCACACATCTTTGTCTCCAAAGCACACACTAGATAGGCTTCACAACCTTTCTGAATCAAACGCCTAGCTGCCACTATGGATATTACATTATTCAAGTAATCCAACCTCTTTCCTACTATAATCACCTCTTTATCCTCCGGTGTCTGTAAAGCTACCCTTTTCTTCTCACAGTCGACAATATCCTTGTGCTTCGACAGCCAATCCATACCCAATATCACGTCAAATTCTTTGAATGGTAATTCCATTAAATTCCCTAAGAACACTTCACCTTAGATCTCTATTAAATAGTTTTTAATGACTTTATTTTTCACTACCTCATCTCCTATTAGGGTTGTCACTAATATCCCAGACTCCACATATTTTGCAGATAGACTTTCAATACTATCTCTAAGCATGCAAACATACGAATGGGTTGAACCCCGATCAATCAAAGCACAAATAGGTTTGCCAAACATAGAAAACGTACCGACAATCACGTCTGGAGCTTCTTCCTCCTCTCGGGTCTTCATAGCATAGATCCTGGCTAGTGCATTAGTTTCTGGGTGATATACAATCTTAGACTGAGTCCTCTAGTAATTAGGGTTACCATGACCGCTTTCTCGGCCTTTGTCGGCTAGTTCCTGAGAACGCTCTGTCTGGGTTAGAGCTTCACTTTGCAGTCTCGGGCACTGACGTCTCATGTGACCCTCTTGGCCACATTCCTGACAGACGTTGTTATTGGTCTGGTACCAACATTCTCTCGGATACTTACTGCCATAAGTATCGCAAAGGAGGTATGGATAATTTCCCGTACTGCCTGCCACTGACTTGATACCTCTGGCTCTACCTCCATGGTTTCCTCTGCCTGAATCTCCCAAGACTCCTGGTGCACTAGCTAAAGGGTTTTGATAAGATGATCCCCTGGCAGATCCTCTACCCTGATTTCGACCTCTAGACTAAGTCGAGCTTCTACCTCTAAACCTTTTCCTGGAGGATTAGCCTCCTTCAAAACTCTGGGTATGCTCTCTCTTTTGTTGTGCCCTCTGATGCCGGTTCTTTTGATTCATCTATACTCTCAGCTTTTAATGCTCTGGACAACAACTTTGCAAATTCGATGAATCCCATAGCTACCAACTACACTTGCAACTCGTCATTCAAACCTTCCAAGAACTTCTGGCACCTTTCATCTTTAATCTCTACCAGCTTCTTCCCATATTTACTAAGACGAGAGAACTCCTTCTCGTATTCTAACACTGTCATTCTCCCTTGCCTGAGATGAATAAACTCATTCCACTTTGTATTTAGATAGGACGTTGCGATGTAATGCTTCCTGAACTCGCACTCAAAGAAAGTCCATGTCTGTAGCTCTAGGGTTACACGTTGTTGAACCACGTCCCACCAGATATGTGCCTCACCAGCCAAGAGCGATATAGCACAGATTACCTGATCTTCAGAAGCATATCTCAGCTAGTCTAGTGCTCGTTTAGTAATGTCTAACTAGTACTCAGCTTCCTCTGAGCCTTCCTCACGGCCTGCTCGAAATTCCTTAGCCCCATACTTGCGTAGCTTGTCGATAGGAGGACTAAAAATCAAAGAAAAATAGGGTTAAAGCACCAAACCTCAAATTATTGAGCCTCTTCCAAGCTCAAGCAACCGTTTTCCCTTTCTCTTGGATTTTAGCTTCTAAATCACCTATAAAACACATACATTTTTAGCTTTTCCTTGAAATAAACTCAAACCCTAACTCTCTCCTTCTAAATCTAGCCTTTCCAACAAAAGAACCACTCTTTACTTGACTACTTCTAGTATAAATAATAAGAGATCTAACTTGATTTTACATGAAACCCTAACTATCTCAACTCTTACCTCAAACCTTAGTTTCCCCCCTTAATATACTTGAAGTTAAAACTTGGAAAATCTCCCTTAGTTAGCAAAGAGAGGGTTGGCCTTGAGGTAGGAGATGTTGAGGTAATGAAGAATGATGAGAATGGTGAAGGATAGGAAAATGAAAGAATGAAGAGAAGTGAGGAGGGGAGGGGGACAACAAAATGGAGAAAGAGAAGAAAATGAATAAGTATATGGAAGATTCTAGGTCTTAGAAGAAGATATTTTTGTTTAGTAGGTCACAAGTTGGAGCTCAAATGGATGGGCTTGGCCCATATCATGCACAATTTCTTTCTCGTCTTAAATTTCAAATCTCCAAGGCCCCACTCTATATTTATTAGCCCAACTCAATTATACATGTTTGATAATAAGAAATTACCTTAAATCTTATCCGATGCTAACACAAATTCTGAGGTTGACTTCGAAGCTCTTACACCTCAGGGCCCGGAACTCCTACAAGAATACTATAAGCTTACGACAACTCATAAATTACCAACTAATTGAAAAACGGGATGTGACATGATGTATATAATTTTTTAAATAATTTGATTTTCCATAAAAATCTCTGCTAAATTTTGCAAGGTAGATAATGTCACTTTGTGGAATTTTAATTAAACATAGAAAAATGGTTTTAATATGAAATTTTGATATGTTTGAGTTTTGGAAGTTAAGATTTGGTGAAAAGTATTTTGAGTTAAATATTCATTATTGTCATTTGAATATATATGCTTTTTGACTTTTATTATAAAATTTATGATAGTCTCAAAGTGTGATTAGTTTTGACGGTGAAGTCCTGAAAATCCCGCATCTAATAGGATTTTTTGGGCTTTGTGAATCTCGAAGCCCAATCGTCCCCTGGATTTTTGAGGTCCAGTGGCCCAGCCTAACCAGGAGGCTATAATCAGGTCAGGAAGTCGAGGTTGGTAAAACGACCTCTCCCTCTATTGAGACAAGAGTGACTTCCCCCCCTGGGCTAAGTAAGGGCGACCTTACCATGTACCCAAGTGGGGTAACCTCTCATCAGTTCACATGTGAGGTTGAGGAGTCCCAATCATAAAGGATGCTTACAGATGTCCCCCTTTTTAGTCCAAGTTATTGACCAACTTGGCCAAGAGTCGTTATTAACAGTGCAAGTCATGAACTCCCCTCTAGTTAGAAGTGAAAAATCGAGCAGATCACTTCCTTCCTAAACTCTATCAAAAGGTTATTGGGTTATTGGAGGTGTACCTGTGACTTTTTCTAAGACAAGATAAATGAAATACAATGGATAAAGGGACATTTATTAAGGAAAAGAGCCCGCTAAAGAATCCTTTTATGACAACCTTTATTTGACATAATCAATATAGGGCCTTTTTTTATACAAGACTTGGTTTTAGCGACATCTATTTGACATTCAGAAAATATATAATAACACATTAGGGTGCCCCCTTCAAATGCCAAGTCATTTTATTTCTTGGCCCATCAAGCCAGGTTTCATCTCCAATGGTCCGAATCGTAAGCTTGCCTTGCCTTACAATTGAAATATTTGGCGGGAGACATGTTCTCCCTAAATTCGAGAACGTTTTGCTTAAGCAATGCTTCGGTGTCCTTAGTCAATTGCTTCGCTACCCTTGACCCATTGGACAAATTACTGGGGGGCACGTTGGTAATTAGGGGCAATTATGACGCCTAGGGTCGAACGCATATTCTACTTATAAAAGGAAACACTCATTCATTATTGTTTCATTGCTTTCCCAATATTCAGATGGCCTTTTTACTCTCATCTTTGTGATAAAAAAAAAGGTTTAGTGACCTTAACCATTTGCCAAGCACTTACTCCCTCTTTTTATCCCCTTTTTTACAAAATGATTTCTTCAGATCTTTCTAACTCTACGCAAGTTAGTGATGAGTTGGATAATGGTGAACCATCTTCTTCGTGAGAGATTGATAACCCTAGAATCATTTAAGCAATCATCCAACAACGTTCATCTTTCAAAAAAGGTAACCCGATCTGCGCTAAGCATGCAAGGTTGACAATCATCTAATAGTAACCTTCTTTCAGAAAAGGTAACCCGAGCTACACCAAACATGCAAGGTCAATAATCATCAAATAGTAACCTTCTTTCGTAAGAGGTATCCTAAGCTACACCAAGCACGCAAGTTTGCTAAGGAGTAGTTCCAAATAATTCAAATGTTTTACAAAGCTCTATTAGCAAAAAGATAGGGTTTGCATCAAGCTAGTGGCATATTGCTTTTAATAGTGCACTTATTCATCCCATATGTAATTTCTTTGTACATCTATGTCTTTCCACTTGGGTTTCTTAATCCAGCATTAGGAACTTTTTAAAATCTTTGAAGGAGGCAATTCTAAATATAACCTTCCATTCTCCATCATTTTGTGTTGCATCGAACTTGGTGCCTGCAACCCCGTGGGTCAATTGCCCATCCATAGTTCTAAGAGTTCTGCAACATCCTAAAAATAATAATTCTTGGATAACAAAAATAACTTAAAGGATCAAATTGTAGTATACCAAAAATATTAGATTAAATGAAAAATTAATTATATTAAATCTTAGTAATGAATTATTTTATAGAAAATTTATTTAATTAAATGTTTAGAAAATAATTAGATTGAATAATTTGCAAATTGGTAAATTTTTACCACATGGGGTAAAATACGGTAAAACGGTAAATTTAAAATTTACCCTAACAGTAACATATTAAACCAAGAATAAATATGATAAAAATGAAGTAAACTCTAAATAAACCCTTTGGCAATTGTAAACTCTTGTAAACAAAGATACACCTATTTAATTTAATTTGAAAAATTAAGTAAAAATAAGTAAAATCAAATAAAT
>CATIWJ010410598.1:0-25751 GCA_949640765.1 Croton laevigatus
AATAAAATTTATATCTTATTTAATAAAAATAATTAATTCTTAAAATAGTATATAAATTATATGAATTAAAATAAAAATTACACATTATATATTAAAATAATAAAAATATCTTTTCATTAGTAATATCTCTTTATCAGTGGCATGAGTCGATATTGGGTAGTAGTAGCAGCACCATTTGAGATGAAGAAATGATGGAAATACTAATTCGATTAAGTAGAAGCAACTCTGGTGACTTGATCATCGGTCGAAGATTGATTGTGTAAAAGTCTATAAAAATATTGTGTAAAATCATGAGAGAATTTGTTTACTCTTTTATATGTATTTTTAGCTAAAAAGTCATTAAAAGTCATTGTCTATAAAAGTCATTGACTTTTTGAATACCTACAAACTTTGAATGACTTTTTAAAAGTATTTAAAAGTCGTAATTAAATACCTACAGACTTTGAATGACTTTTATAGAGTCTGTAAAAGTCATAATTGAATACCACATTGCTTTCAAAGTCATTAAAAGTCTTGATTGAATACACCCCCTTAGAAGGTTTTCTAAAAATAGAAGGCGAGCTTGACAATATTAAGTCTACATAAGTTTTACATCCAAAATTAATATTAGCATTGGAAAATAATTTCATATTATATTGGAAATGCTTTTAGGGGTGGACAAAATAAACCGTTGAACCATAATCAAATGTTTTGTTCGATTTTCAGTTTTGGAAATATAAAAATGGAAAATTTTGGTTCGGTCTTCGTTCTCAGCCTGTGAGAACCGAGCCGAAAATCCAATATCTACACGGCGCCGTTTTGATACAAGCCCTAATATATCTTCTGATTTCCATTTCTTTCTCTGCCCTCGCCTCTCTCTTCCTTTCGACGAAACCATATCTCTGTTAGGTCAACTGCCGTTCAGCCACCGCGCGTGCCACTCCCTCTTGCCACCACCTAAGCGCCGACAACACCCCTCTAACCCACAAACATCTATTCTCCTCTTTTCCAGCAGCTAATACGTTTTTCTCCTCTTTCTTTCCCATTCTTCTTGATCGCTCATCACACCAGACCACCTGACAACGACCACCAGAGAGTACCATAGCACGGAGTGCTCATCTCCGGTCGTCTTTTCCGGTTCTCCACCCACGGACGTTTCTGTAGCAGAACTGAAGCTGAGCTTGGAGAACGAAACTGAGGGCCCTAAGGTAACTCATCTAACTTTACTGCGTTTGAAGTTTTCGATTCAAAATGGTGGGTTCAATTTGCGAACCAGATTGATTGATGATTGTATATGGGTATGTTTGGTTTTCTTAATTCCAATGTCGAATCTTATGTGCTCTTGATTATGTGCGTTCTTGGTTTGCATTGCTGTTTAAAACTCTGCCTCTGATTTCAATGGAAAGATCTAACTTTTAAGGGAAGAGCGCTTAGACATTGTTGTGTAAAAGCGGTTGAGGAGATGGGTTGTTTGGTTTGAAAATAGGATTATTTTTGAAGGGCAATAATGGCAGTTCGAGTAGAATTCTTTTTCCTGGCTTTTCTTCTCTGTTTTGGTGCTGGTTCTGTAAATTGCGATGATGGTGAGTTCCTTGTTTTGTTTCGTCGGTAGGAAAATTGGTGTAAGAAATTAAGAGTCTGTGATTTCCATTTTTTAATAGAATATTAATCTGTTCTGAAACTAGCAACTGCACATAAGCTATATTATAATTAAACTTCTCTAATGACAACGTGTGTGAGTTTTTCTAAGGACCAAAAGCTAAGCCCTTGTCTTTTCTTTGTTTAAAAAACTCTTTAACTTTCAACAAAATCTATTCTCTTATGGTTAGTGGCTTCTGCTCCAAATTTATACTATTTGAAACTTCATTGTTAAAGGTTTTTATTTTATTGTTTATCCATTAAAAAAACTTGATGTATTAGCATTTTCAAAGTTTATTACGTTAATAGTAGTATTATTTTGCTTTTCCCTATTTCTGTTATGGGTTTAATTTTTTGCAGCCATATTCAGCATCTCAGGTAGTTTTTGTATCTCAGAGTAGGAATCGTATATTTTGCCATGCTGAAGTATCTCAATTACATGCTGAAAATGTTGATAGTGCTAATTTCGGATAGTGCTTTATCATTTTGAGAAGACAAAAAAGCTTTATAGTTTTGCATTGACCTTACGATTTTAACTATGAAGGATTTCCAAATGACAGTGTGACATAGACTGAAATTCTGTTAAAATTGTGTTTCTGGATAGTTTCGGTTTTTGCCGAACCGGACTGAAACCAAACTGAAATATTCGGTTCGATTTCCGATCGGATTTTAGGGATATCGGTTTGGTTTTCGGTTTTTATTTTCAGTATCCGTTTTTCCATCGCTTTGGCATTTTAACCAAACCAAAAATGCCCACCCCTAATTCTTACTTCTTTTCTTACAGTGATCTTGGTGGAGACGTAGGCCACTTAAAAATGGCAGCTTTGGTCTCTAAAGGTTCTCATGGTAAAACACTGATCTTTGAAATTCATTTTCTTCTCCCATGAATGGTCTGAATTACGTTGGTTGAATTATTAGAATTTAGATTGAAAATGTATCTTCTGCCATTCTTGGCATTTTTTAACACATTTCAATCATCTATCAGTGCTGCATGTATTTTTTTACACATATCAATTATCTGTCATTGATGCAGCTTACTTTGTTATCATCCTGAATTTTTCAAATACTTTGTGAAAATTATCGGTAAACTTGGTGTACCGTTGGCCCCTAGGAGTTTAGAGTTGGTAGGATATGTTTGTATGTCTTTGTTGGAAATACTTGCCTAGACTAGGTCCATGAAATGGCCCATGGACCAAGCCGAGAGCAAATTTTTACAAAAACCCTTTGGCTTATAGTTGAATGTCTTTTTTGCACTTAAATCCCTGGAATTTTTATTAGGTATTCATGCTTTTGGATATGTTGTTGTTCTTAGTTCTGATGGTTTATAATTATAGCTATTGATCTTGGGCAATTATCATAATTTTATTTTATTTCAAATATCCATAAATGTTATATTTCAGATGTTTGACATCATCTAAGTCATATCTTCTTGGTGCTTTTCCTTTGATTAATCTTGTTTGAAAGTCTATTAGTTTTGGTTTCTTCGTTAACCAGTAACTTCATATTCGACTCATTTAACTTCATATAATTTATTGGAAAACATGACTAGTGGGCCGTTCGTTGTTGGGGGGTCTTGGCAACAGCTTGTCTGGTTTATTGGGCTCGTCACAGCAGACGACATGTAGTAATTTCATATCCCAGGTTGGTTGATTTTTAATTGTGGTATCTAAGCTTAAAACTTTTTATCATGCAAGATTTTGATTTGGTTCACTATCTCTGTTCTTTTATTTCCTGAACTAATCAAATCTCATGTAGAGAATTTCAGCTGACTTTGCACTTGCATGCAGTATACTCCCTCCATTTCACAAATATGTAATCCTACGTCTCTTCTCACTTTTTTTAAGAAGGATAATTAATTTGCCTAGATAATAGTGAAATATTGGGTATTTGATTATATTACCCTTACTATTTGTATTTCCAATACTCTTTCTTCATTAATTGTAAGGGTGAATATGGAAAACGTTAACTAGTGTACATTAAAATTCGTAAAGAGGCTTATATTTGTGGACATCCTAAAATGGAAAGTAGGCTTATATTTGTGGACGAAGGAAGTAGTTTATACTCTATCGAGCAAGCTCAGGTGTCACTGTTATTTTGAGGGCTTTGCAGTTTCTTATCATAAATGATTGGGGAAAATTTTTCTCCATTTTTTCACAAAACCTATAGACAGAAACATAAGAAATGCAGAGTTATTTGCATACTTGTCCTGAAAAGATTATGGAAAATACATCCTTTTTTTTTTTTTTCACGATGCAAGTTTAGTTTAATGTTTAGTTTATGCTTCACAGTTCTTGATTATTTCTGTCCTGTTTGAGAAGTTCCAAACTTTATAAGTATTATCCTTTTCTTTACCCTTTTCCTAATTACACCATTTCTTTTGCAGCAACAAAGGACTTTCATACAAATGAGGACAGTTCTCAAAGTTGTAGACAATTCGGGTGCAAAAAAAGTGATGTGCATACAAGCTTTTAAGGGGAAGAAGAAAGGAGCAAGATTAGGTGATACTATAATTGCTTCAGTAAAAGAAGCTATGCCAAATGGAAAAGTGAAAAAAGGAACAGTTGTTTATGGCGTTGTTGTGCGGGCTGCTATGCAGCGCGGACGTGTAGATGGGAGCGAGGTGAAGTTTGATGACAATGCGGTTGTTCTGGTTAATAAGCAAGGTCAACCGATCGGGACTAGAGTTTTCGGACCTGTTCCACATGAATTAAGGCAGAAAAAGCATGTCAAGATCCTTACTTTAGCAGAGCACATTGCCTGATTTTTGGATCTGCTCCCGCTAAAAAATGTCAAAATTTTCCAGATTTTTGTAGGCCTACTTAGTTTTTCAGTAATGTTTTGGCAGTTGAAATTTGGAGTTGTCTCCTGGAGCAACAAATTTGAAATTCTGGTGTAATCCAGCCTCTTTTTTTTTTAACATCAAAGTCTTCTTTTTTTTCTTTTGCCTTTGTTAGATATTATGAACACTTGAACAGAATAGGCTTTGTGTAGTTTAGAACAAGGCCAATCGTAGATAGCCCATGACAAGAGAAAGCCCAGCAAATAAAATAAGTATTTTGCATTTCTGAAAATAGTTTAATTAACTAGGATGAGACTGCTTGTTTTATGTTGCTCGAAATTGGGATCAGCTTTACCTTGACTTTGTAAAGAGTGAATTAGGATTTTAGAATTTATTTTGAAATAAAATTTATTTTGAATTTCTTCTTTTTTTTTTTTTTTGGCCTTTAGTTACCTTGACTTTGTAAGGAGTTGGTCTAGTAGAAGAGCCTCCCCTTACTTGACACTTTGCCTAGGTTCAAAGCCCGTTGTACTTAAAAAAATAAATAAATAAATAATACAAAGAAAATTTATTATTTAGTGCTTATGTTTGGTTTTAATTACTGTTTAGTCATTGAATTTTGGCAAAATTATTATTTAGTCACTAACTTTTTGCATATCTTACTATATTATTCTTTCGTCTAGTTATTTAAAAATATTCTTAGAATATTATGTCATATTCTTAAAAGATATTTCAAGAATCTTGTCAAAATATAGTGACTAAATAGTAATATTGATCAAACATTAAGACTAAATAGTAATTATAACCAAACATTATGAACCAAATAGTAAATTGACCAGTCGGGATGTAAATATAATATTGCTAAATTTAAGTAATTAAATAGTAATAATATCGAACAAATGTCATTAACTAAATAATAATATTGGAGATGGAATGGCAACCTTTATTTGGCATATACCGTGGTTGTCGGATAAGGATAATCCATTCATTCAGACACCTATGTTACCTACAGGAGAAACAATGAAGGTGCGTGATTTGATGTTATCGAATCAAAGGGGTTGGAATGTTGAACTTCTTCATGAGCTTTTTATGCAGTGGGATATAGAATTGATTTGTAAGATTTCGCTATCAATTCGAAGGGTGGAGGATCGTTTTCGGTGGGACTATGAAGAGAAAAGAAATTATTCGATACGTAGTGCATATTATTCATTAATGTCTAAGTATATAATGACTAATGCACAGCATAATTTTTCTTGGGATGTTTTTTGGAGACTGAAGATACCACCAAAACTTTAAATTTTTTGGAGGAGATGTGTGTTAGATTATTTGCCTACAAAGAGTAATTTGTGAAGGAAGGGGATAGCTGTTAATGGGGATTGTTTATTTTGTAACCAAGAGGAGGAGACATGTTTGCATATACTATTTTTGTGCCCAGTTATTGCAGATTTGTGGCGAGATTATCCAGCAGTCCAGCGGATTAATGGCAGTAGCAGGTTGAAGGATTGGGTGGCGTCAGACGTGGTGCAATTGAATGAGACAAGCCGAACAGGTATCTTAGCAATGGCGTGGAGTATATGGATGGCACGAAATAGATTGTTATGGAAGCAAGAAGCTGTGCAGATGGAGAGTATTCGGGTTTTGGCAAGCTCCACAGTACAAGATTGGAGGCTTGCTCAACTGATGCCAACGACTAGGTCTGCTCCACCGACGCTGATGGGGTCTGGTAGCGGTGATAAGTGGGTGAAACCGGATTTTGGTACAATAAAGTGTAATATTGATGCTAGTTTTATGGGTTCACATCATCGGGTTGGTGGTGGAATGATAATTCGCAATTTTAACGGTTCTATGATAGCAGCAAGAACTGTAGCTCTTCCTTTTGTACAAACACCTACAGAGGCAGAAGCGATTACTTGCAGAGAAGCATTATCTTGGCTAAAAGGTTTGGGTATTAGTGGAGTGTTGTTGGAGATGGATGCTAAGATTGTGGTGGACCAGATTAATTCTCCTTCATGTAATAGAACTTCATTGGGATAACTGGTTGATGATTGTAAGGATTTAATAGCTCAAATAGGTGATATCTCTGTCTGTTTTGTGAAACGGTCTGCGAATGAAGCCGCTCATATTCTTGCTAAAGAGGCTTCTTCTTCGACATGTGTAAGGGAGTGGTTTTCCGATCCTCCTTTATTTCTTCGCCATGTTCTTCAGGCGGACTTAATTTAATGAATTACATTTCATTAAAAAAAATAATAATAAATTTCCCTTAATACAATTATAACAAGTGCATTTTGTATGCATATGTTAATGTGCTTATTACACATTATCTTGATATAAAATCATAAAGTCTATTCTTTTGTAATATAATTATTATTTCGGGGAAGAGGTTGGTCAATCAGTTAACGCTCTATCACCTGGTGCAAAAGCATCTAGGTTCAAATTTTCATATGTCTATTTTCCCCTTCTCCCTTTCTCACTTGTAACTATGTCAAAAAATATATATATATATTATTTCATTATTATTTATCAAATGCAAATTATATCACAACTCTATTTGAAATTAAAATTTAAGCAGCTCCAAACAAAAACATTAGCATTTGGTATTATACCAAAATTATAGTTTTTAAGGTAATTTTTATAGGATTAAGTCAACATTTTATTACAGGCTACTTTTTAATTACTTTATAAATGAACTACTAGAAACATTAATATTTAATTAAACAGTTAATTTTATCAAACACACTCCAAAACATCAAAATCTTGATTATTTTTTGCAATTCGTTTGTTTAACATAGCTATTTTATTATACAATTGGACACTATAACTTTTAGAGTCTATGTAATCATTCATATTAAAAAAGTTTTAAAAATGCTACTATTTTCAAAGCATGCAATTAATTAAATAAGTTTAAGCTTATAGTAATAACGTATTAACTCTTGCATTAATAAAATGTGCTTTAAAAATAGTGCTGCCCAAAATTAATCTTTTTAATTTACTTGTGGCTTTTGTACAAAGATATTAAATGTTTTTTAAGTATCTAATTTTATCAAACATACTTAATACTATTAATTTTTCCAAAGGCTCAACCTAAAAAAAAGAAAAAGAAATTAAAAAAAAAAAGGGAAAAAAACTCGCCGACATATGGTTGATATAAGATATGGATACAACAGTACAAAACCTAGCCAATATAACAAAATCTTGGAACCTATGCTCGAATCTTGTCCAAGTCAAACAAAACCACTTTCCACCTGATTACCGGTTACTCCGGTCATTCTCCGTCGCAATCACCTCTCTTACTCACCGGTTATTCCCGGTCACTTCCTTTTTTACCTATTGGACATATAACTCCGCATTTATAGACTTCTTACCTACTACACTACCACTAACATCTCCGATCATTTCCGATATAGGTACTTATATTTCAATTATATCTTTATCGTCCATTTTACGGGAATGGATTTTAGCCGTTGGATTCTGAAATTTTGTTTTATTTTATTTTTACCATAACTGCAACTGAATGTAACTGAAACAAACCTTCCCCTCTCATGATGTTTACGTGCTTTGATTTTTATTTTAACAGATGTAGCATCCTTGCTCACGCTTTGCCTATTTGCGTGTTTCTTACTCGCGTCCACATTTAAATAAACAAAAATTAAAACTTGCTTATATTAAGTTTTCGGATAGTTTTTAGGACGAATTACAATATTAAAATTTTCGTTTGTGAGTGGTAATCGTGTTCGCGGGAAACAACTACCCAGCTGAGTTGGCTAGGCAAGCGTATCACACATGACCAGTGATTCGAATTCAGGACTAATAAATCGTAACACAATGTATTAATCAGCTGCTAGCATCAAATAAAAAATTATTAAAAATAGTTATAATTATTTAATTAGTAAAATGTACTTAAACAATTAATTTTATTTAATGAGCTAGTGTTTTACGAAATCTTAACTCTCACAATTTTTAACTTTTTAATATAATGTGTATAAATATTAAAAACATCTGAACAATTATTTCAATTGTAATATAATATCATTATGACTATGTTACTGTATAGATTTTCATAACGTTGAAAAATAATACAATATAATCCTAGTAATTATATTATGACATTATATACTTTATATTAAAAAAAAAACTAATTTTACAAATTTTATATTAACAAATTGGGATCCATATATCTCATTTAAACCAATCATAAAAAGATTATTTGACAGTTACTTTTATAGTTTTTTTTTTTTTTTTTGGCCATTAGTTACTCTTAAGAGGGTTTGAATCTAGGACCTTTGCTCTTTAGTAACATTACCTCATCACCAGGCCAACCCCTTAGATTCAGTTACTTTTATAGATAACTGTAACTAACTAGCATTACTCTTTTATATAACATTGTGATATCCTAATCAGAGTAAATGGAATGCATTGATCTTTTAATGTTTTTGAAAATAAATTGTAAAGCCAAAATAAAATATAAAGCTACAAGAAAGTGTGAAAATTTAGACTTTTTAAAACATGTTTACTTTTATGATCCAACTATTGAATTTCCATCTTATGATTATTTTTAAGGATATGTTTGACAAAAATAACTGTTTAGATAACTATTAGCTGTTAAAGTAACTTATAGCTTTTTAATATTAGACGCTAACATTTGACTTTTTATATAGTTGTTTAAAATAAATGTATTCAATAAAAATAATTGTGAATTAGCTGTTAATGGTGAAATGGACCAAAAAGATCTTGAATAATAAATGTGGTAGAAAAGAGTTTGTGTTTTAATATTGTATGCATATTGAATTAATTTGATGTGAATTAAATTAATAATTTATTTTTTAATATTACACATTTATTGAATGTTAAAATTTTTTTTTTTAAATTTATATAAAAAACATTCAACTCACCAAAATCATATCATACCATATACGATAAGTAAATAATTATTTATAAAATATATCTGAAATGCCAAACATTGAAATGTGTAGTATTTAGCAAAAAGTGAAAAGAACCGAGCAATGTTTTCACAACTTATTAGTTACCAAATGAATAAGAAATAAAAATATCGTTTTGAATTAAGTCAAAAAGCTAAAATTTAGCTTAAACGCTGGTGCTGAATACGAACATGCACTAAATTATCATGTAAATTTATCTACAAGCTAAAACACAATTTAATTATGAGTTAATATGAAAATAAGGAAAAATTATAAACTTATTCGTCGAAATATACGGATTTGTCATTTTAGTTTTAAAATTAAACTCTTTTATCATTATATTTTAATTTTAGTGGAAAATTATAATTTTATCGATGTATTATTACATATTTAACTATTTTCTCCCCATATTTTTACAATGTAACAATTTTCCCCCCTGTATTTTAATTCAACTAAACAATTTTATCATCTCGTTAGAAATTTCGTTAAAAATATCAGTTTACTAAATAATTGGGTCAGTTTATTAATTATTTTATTATTTTCAGAAATCGAAAAATAAAATGAAAATGCAGAACCCAAACCATGTCCTGCTCCTTCATCTTCTTCCTATATAATACCCTTCCCAAAGAATCCAAAAACCAAAATCACCTTTTCAACCATGGCTACTTCAACAGTGGTACTTTCAACACCTTCAATTGCGAGAAAGGCAGTAAAACTTAATCCCAAACTAAGCAACGGCCGCAAAATGAACATTATGTTTTCATGCTCTCAAATTATGTTTTCCCCCTTTCCCTTACGCCTTTTGATCGGTGATTATAAGATTTTAAGAATTAAAATATATGTATTCTTTCATTCTTTTCCAGATTCATCAAGTAAATGAAAAAAGCTTTTTGAAAGAATTCCACGTCGGAAAGGAGTAGGGTCTTAATAAGATTTATAAGGCTGGGCAATCCTCACCTGTCAATTCGGTTTTTCAGGTGAGTTAGGCTCAAATTCTTAATATAGTATCAGAGCCTGCCCTCTCCACCGATGTCGGGACGATGATGCTCCGAAATGGGCGGCCCGTGGTGGGCCTCTGCACCCGTAATGGGTGACCTCTTACAGAAAAACTGTCGATATCACGTTCCAGATTTTTTTGGGGGGGGGGGGGGGGTGACCGAAAAATCAGTCACTCTAGCTAGCTTGCATAGGTTTGCTCCGTCGTATATGTACTCATCCAAAAAAACCACTAGATACCATTCCCTCCTCCACTGCCATACCAACCAGTATCGCGAATCAATAAGTAAATTATTTTTAATTTAGTAAATTCAGCCCTTTTAATGGAATTTCTAACTTAAGGATAAAATACATGAAAAAATCATTTTTTTTTAATACAGTGAAAAAATAGTTAAATATGTAAAAACACATGAAAAAATTATTATTTTCCTTTAATTTTATTATACTAATTTATCTTTGTATTAAGATAATATCATATTTTCCATTAATTCACTGGATAATCAACTAATTAATCTTACTAAATATATGTGTTATTATTTACTCTATAATTATTTATAATTTTTCATTCGTAAGTCTCAAATTCAATTTCTAATAACAATTCTTTTATTAAATGAATATGAAGTGATTTAATAACGAATTTGAGACTTAGAAGGAAAAAAAAACTCCAAATGTTTATATAATAAATGATAACTCATGAGTTTACAAAAATTAATTACATGATTAGCCAAAGAATTGACAGAAACATGATAATATTTTAACAAAAAGAGTTTAATATAATCAAAATATAAGTATAGTGTATCAACCTCAGGTATCATTTTATAAATTTCCTTAAAAATATAATTTTCCATCACTAAATGCTAAAAAAAATAAAATTCAAATAAATTCTCTTCATAATACAAGATGCCAAAAAAAAAAAAAAATCCATTTTAATTCATTAAATAATATTTAAATTGTATAGTTTGGTCCATTATATTTTGAAATACGCGTTTTCATCATTATTTATTATTATTTTAAAAGAAATAAATGGGCAGTTGATGCCCATTGTTCCTTTACCAATACCTGATTTCCCAAAGAAGCAGCCATGTCCCACTCTTTCCAAATTCTACTTCTACTTTCTATTCTACGGGTAATAATTTTTGTCCTTTTCCTCTCTTTTTTTCCTACGCTCTTTTATTTTATCTATCTTAGCGCGTGGTGACGCCAAAACTCGTTTGCAAATCCAAGCTCACCGCAGGAATTTAGCAACTACGTGGCTGTTTGTGATTGGTTGCTAATCTAAAATTTATTTTATATATATATATAACTTAAATAAAAAGCAATGATGTCTATTTCTTGCCTTTTTCTCAGTTATTTGAAGTTAAAATTAAAAGAAAATAACTAAAAATATGGCTTTTGTTTTGTTTTGTTTTTTTTAAACAAGCAATAGTTGAGCATAATAAACTGTAAATCGAAAAGTCGAACCGAAATCGAATTAAAAATCTGTTAAATTTAAAATAATAGACCAGCAAAATCACCATACTCATATTATCATATAGAAATGACCACTCAAACTAAGTAATAAATTGAACGAAGCTAAACAATCAATCAAATAGCTTTGCTGTAAGAGTTTTACGATCAAACTAAAAATACGTCTCTATTGGTTAATGCTTTAAAAAAGAATAAATAGATCATTGAGTGTTTAATTATTAGAATTTTGCCAAAATAATCATTTCCTAATAATTGGACTACGAAAAAGGTTATGGATAAAGCCCTATAATTAAAGGCAAGCAAGACCATTAATTTTTCCTGAGGAAATAGCAAAATCATTAACTGAAAATTAGTTTATGTTTAATCTTTGATTTTAAGTTTAATTTTTTCTTTTGTTTTTATAAAATAAAATAAAATATTTACTAAGTTGAACTAACAACTTCATTAAAAACAAACACTACTTTATGCAAGTTGGACTAAAATAGAATCAAGCTTAGGAGTCTTCCTAAATACAATTAGGAAACTGGAATCATGTAATAAAGGCAATTAGTGTCCTTTGTAAGAATTTAATTTTTTTAAATGTGTTTCATGTGATTTAATATTTTGTTTGCATCCAATCGTTGAGGGTGAATCTCAATTGTGTGTTATTCCTTTTTTGGCAAACAATTAGTATGTGTTATTCGTATTGTTTTTCACTTTTGTTATATAAAATAATGTTCTGATAAGTGGAATCTTAAATCATAAAGTTTGTGAATTCAATTGAATGTTAAATACATGTATCACACTTTCTTAGAAACATAAATTATTTTGTATGGTTAAAAAAAATTATACATATTACGAATATATCAGTCTATTCGTTTTATTTATATAGACCCAACTGTTTTTTAGAAAAATTAATAAAGTTAGTACAATATACTACATTTGCCAACTTATTCCAAGTATACCCTTACAATTAAATAGTAATACGATATTTATTATTGTTAACAACAATTTATTATATAAGACTAAATTAATTTTTTTTATTAATATTAAAATTACTATTTAAAGTAAATTTACTTATATTAATTAGACTAAAAAAGAACTGTATGTGTAACAAAAGGGTGATTATCATATAATATTACATATAGCTTGTATAATAACACTAATAATAACAATAAGAATAATGATTTGATGAAATAGTTACATGCAAAACTTTATGTGTCAAATTAATTGCTCACAAATAAATTTAGTTTTTCATTTGAAAAATTAATAGAACTTATGGCATTAAATTATGTATTAGGCCATATTATAAGTAATGGATTATATGTTGCATGCATATTTAAATCATGCGAAACTAGTAAGTGACCAACTATATATGTAATATTCCACAAGATAGTATGGAATCACATCCCAAACTTAAAGACAAGAGCATGCCATTATCTCATAGTAATAAATTTACAATGTTACGAAAAATGTTTATACATACAATTAATTCATTGAAAAAAAAATACAAATATATTGAAGTAGTCTATGGTAAAAACATATTACTCGGACCCTTCACAATCCCGCGTTTGGATAATTTATCGTGTTGATGTCACCTAACTAAATTAATTAATGGTAAGTGCACATTTTTAATAAATTAAATGATATTTATTTTTAATTCTTTGAAAATTCATAATTGAGAAAATTAAAATTTTTTAGTATTGTATATCAAGACATATTTTAAAGACAAATGTACTTATAGTTAAAAAAATATAGAGTTAAATCCCTTCATTTGGGGGTAAAAGGATGACCAAGTGGTCAAGATGTAAAACGTCATTTTTACAAAGAGCTTGAGGTCCTAAGTTCGTCAAGTTTCATATTTGAGCTTGAACTCAATCCGTTCATCATATGTAACTCGGACTCAAACTCCATAAATCAAAATGTTATTTATATATAAAAGGCTATTGGTCCAAGACGAATTCGAGTCGACGCCTTATGGTTGACTGTTCAACCTCAGTTGAACTATAATCGAATTGGATGTGGATGGGCTTTTGGCAGATTGCTTAATCAGCAGTTTGGCATTTCGTCAACAGTTCATAGTTTTTGGCGGTTTTCTCACAATTTCGAAGCAAAAAAGGTTACGGTTAAAAAATATAACGAATCTGAACTTTATTGAAAGGGTTATGGTTGATGGGTCGTTTCATTACGGTTTGGATTTGAGGCAAGCCGGGTATGATTAATCGTGGGCCACGAACCGACCATGGCCACCTCTACTCGACTAGGCTTGATAAATCAAACTCAATAAGTAGTTTGATAGGCCAAGCTCAAACTAAATTTGTTTATCTTTCTGAACAATATACTAGCCTAATCTGTTGAGTTTGTGAGAAACAAAGAAGAAGAAGCTCGGTAGAGAAAATGAAAGAAGAAAAGCTAACAGTTAGGGTTTTCTCAACTCAACAAAGCAGTTCGGGTCAAACAAGATAAATGGTCAAACAATCGCCTAGTCCAGATAGTTAGTAATATTATGTTAAAATAAACCAATCACCTATCAATAACTAGATTGATGAGGTGGACAAGTTAGTTACATTTGCTTTATATAAATAGAAAAAGCACATTATCCATATATACGATTTGATCATGTTGAGTAATCAAAATACAATTGATTTCTCTAAATTTCCCTCATATTTCTTTTCTCATCACTTTCAAGTCAAATTTCAGCTAATTTTTATCTAGTTGAGCACTAAATATCTAGCGAATGCGTTGATTTTTTATACAATCTTATTCAAAAAATCCAAATTCTCACACACACCAACGAAGCGCAATTTTCACATGTGAAAATTGCAATAGCATCCAATCTCCAATGATATTGAATAAGAGAATTTAAATGGTAAGAAAGTTTGATGATACTACAAACACTTTTGTAAATAGTTTAATTAAAAAATTTATGAATATTGGCAACATCAATAATAATGGAACGGAATTAAACTATCTTGGCCCTACAAATTTAGAATTTTTAAGATATCTTTTGTACAGAAAATTAAATTAGGTGCCAAATAATTTATTGTCTCTAAATTGAAATTTAAAATTACACTTTAACTTCTTAAATTTAAAAAAAAAAAAGTATTTAAAGGAAATTACACTACTACTTCTTTGTATATACTACAATCCAATTCATACTTACGTGTCCCCTAGAATATAATTTAAAATGACAATAGAAGAAAAAACTTCTGATTTATTACATAAATTTCCACAAAGTTTCTAAGTAATTACAGAGGAAATTGCCTAGATGACGGGTTTCTATTTTTTTTTACATGTTGTAATTACTTAACATAATGTTTTCATTAGTTACAAGAATAAGAATAAAAAAAAATTATTTAATACTCAATCTGTCCATAATACAAGTTTATTTCGCTTTTCATATATATGTAAACAAAAATAATTAAGAATCAAATTTATTATTACAATTCGATTTGAATTTAACTAACTAATTATGTATAATTATATATTTATTATTAAAATACAATTGAGATAATAATTAATTAAGAATTAAAATAATATTTTTTATTATAATATAATATAATATAATAAATTAATTATATTCGATTACGAGTTCATAAAATTATTTGTTACTAGAAAAATTTGTAATAAAGACTATATAAATTTTTATGTTTTTGAAAATAGAAAAAATTAAATATATATATTTATTAAATAAAAAAAAAAATCCCGGTCCCCCTCTTGGTACTCTTTTTACAAAATTAAGGAAGATCCTCTTTTCATGCCACGTTGCCCTCTTTCTCTTTTCATTACAACTCCATCTCCATGCACTTCCCTAATTAACATTGTTTAGTTGATTACTTTTATTTAATACTACTACTTACTTCCGTTAGTAATTAATCAGCAATTTTACATCTCTATCACAACCACCAAGCGATGCCACCGTCAAATGACAAGGGCATTAATGTCATTTCGACACAGGTCCAAAACAGCAGTTTTTTGGTTTACTTGGTTTGGTCCTTCCCCCGTCTACTTACACTTTTTATTTATTGATTTTTAATTTTACCTTAAAAAAATAATAAAAAAAAAAAGCATTATTTTAGGTGATCTCTCCGGTATTTGGCGCGTATATAAACCACCATGGCAGAGAGGAGGAAGAAAATAAAGAGAGCAAAAAACCATCGGTTTGAAAGCTGATAGAACTAGAGAGAGAAAGTAGAGAGAGAATCGCCAAAAAAAAAAAAAAAACCAAACCAATCCCAAATACTGTTTTTTTGAGTCTGTGTGTGTATGGGTGTGTGAGGAGGAGGGAGTGGAAGAGGAAAAAGGAAAAAAAGAAAAAAAAAAAAAAGAAATTAACACACACCCTCAAAGGAAAAATCTGAAAAAGGAAAACTCTTTTTATTTATTTTTTCTTCTTCAGTTTCTCACACTAGTTTTTCTCTCTCTAGAGGCACAGACACGTAACTACGCACGAACCCCATTTGATCGGAGCCTCATTCTGTTTTAACTGTCTGAAACCCGGTACAATTCCACCGTTTCCGGCGATTTCGGGATGGACCGGTTGCAATCCGATCCGTCGCCGGAATGGACAACTCCGGGGCCTGAAACTGGGCTTGAAGGTGAGTTAATTTCACCTGCATTCCAATTTCGTGGAATGAGAATGGGTATTGTTGTTGTAATAAGTATGATCTTGTTATTTTTTTGGTTTTTGGATTGTGATTGTTTTGTTTTGTTTTTCTTGTTGTTGAATGTAGAGGGTGTTTGGCAGCTGGGATTGGGGGAAGGAGAATCCGGGTATCCGGAAAGACCTGACGTATCCGATTGTATCTATTATTTGAGGACCGGGTTTTGCGGGTATGGAGCTAGGTGTCGGTTCAATCACCCACGAGACCGCGGCGCTGTAAGTAATTCTAGTTGTGATTCGTTTTGGTTTCATTCATCTTCAATTGTGTTTGGATTGCAGCTTTCAAGATTGTGTTTTCAGAGAGATGATGGAATGAATGCTTATTGGGTTTGATTGAGTTTGATCTCGTGGTTTTTGATTTGGGATCATTTGTACAACTGTTTCTGCAATCTAGAGAATGTGTGTTTTTCATGTGGGTTTATTGTGGAATAGGATAATTGTAAACTATTTGTGGAAATTCTTGTTAGTTTAATTTGTTACTTAATAAGATCTACCATGATGAATTGCTTTGGTAACATTGCTTAGGTAATAGGAGCTGCAAGAGCCGGTGCCGGGGAGCTTCCTGAGCGTGCGGGCCAGCCTGTGTGTCAGGTACTTTATTGAGTTGTCTTTATTCTGGGAGCAGAGCTTGGATATATGCTAATTTTAACAATGTACATTCACTGGATTCTTCCTTGTAACGTGGATGTTGTCAGTTTATGTATTTATTGTTCAAGTTAGAATCGTTGCCATTTGGTGTTGCATTTCCTCAGGTTTTTATATTTTGTGGGAATGGTAAGTTCTCAATCTGCTGATTATGCTGTTCTTACTTGATTTGCAGTATTATATGCGGACAGGGACATGCAAATTTGGCGCTTCCTGCAAGTACCACCATCCCAAGCAGGAAGGTGGTTCTGTTAGTCCTGTGTCCCTAAATTATTATGGATACCCATTACGTCCGGTCTGTATATCTCTGCATTGGTGTTTTAATGTATAGCACCTTTTGTCACATTTATCTCCTCTTCTAAACCTGAAGTTAGGTTTGGTTAACAATTTGAGTTTTTATTGTCAACAGGGTGAAAAGGAGTGTGCATACTATGTAAAAACTGGGCAGTGTAAATTTGGTGCAACATGTAAATACCATCATCCTCAGCCAACTAACTTACAGATCACAGCACAATCACCCGCCCCTCACGTTGCACCGGTGCCACCTCCAGTTCCTGCTCCTGCATTATATGCTGCCATGCAGTCTCCTTCTGTTCCTTCTACTCAACAATATGGATTAGTAGTTGCAAGGCCTCCACTTCTGCCAAACTCATATGTACAAGGTCCTTATGGTCCGATGCTGCTTTCCCCAGGTGTAGTTCCTTACCCGAGTTGGAGCCACTACCCGGTATGTGTTGATGCTGTCTTTATTCCATAAAAGAGTTGGTTTAATTTATTTATTGAGTTTTCATTTGTCATCCCTCCTACTGGTACAGGCATCTGTAAGTCCAGTTGCATCTCCTAGCACTCAGCCAGGGGTTGGATCAGGCTCTATCTATGGGATAACACAGTTATCTCCTTCAGCTCCTGCTTACACTGGACCTTATCAACCAATGTCTCCTTCAATTGGCCCATCAAGTAGCGGCCAAAAGGATTCATTTCCAGAAAGACCTGACCAACCAGAATGTCAGTACTATATGAAAACTGGAAACTGTAAATTTGGATCTTCATGTAGATACCATCATCCACCAGAATTGATTGCACCAAAAACAAATGTTGTACTTAGTCCCATTGGCCTTCCTCTTCGTCCTGTAAGTTCCTTTGCAAGATTTCCTTATATTATTGGATTAATAGTTTGACCTTCCTGAAGTTTTAAAATTAATCCCATTTTGTTTATAATGTTCGGTAGATTGCAATGTGCACAGAAGTGTCTCCTTGTGTGTGTGGATTTGTTTCTAGTATTTTAGTTACATATTCAGTCTCTGCCTCCATTTCTCTTTCCGTTCTTTTCTTCTTTGGTAAATTTTTGTGAATGTGTTCTCAAGTCTTGTTTTATCTTCTTCCTCCCCTCATGAAAATATTGATATGCATGTACTCATTTGTAGACCTGTTGATACAAGCCCACATGCAAACAACCCTCCTGTTTACTTTTATGAATGTTAAGAACTTGTTGGAGAAAGATACCATGACTTGCATTTATTTTTGGTACTTGCCTGGACTTGTTGCTATTTTGTCATCTTTAACAAAAGTTGTGCGTGCTTAATTTTTTTCTTTTATTTATTTTTTTCCTAAATGTTAACGCCACAATTAGATTTGAAATATAAACTTCATTAGTTATTCCTATTTCAACTTTTTCTGCAGATTGTATCAGTTGATGTTTCAGAGACTTAGATTTATGTCTTTCAAATATATTTCTTTGTTGGAAATAAGAGAAGAAAATTCCTCTACTACCTTTCTTCTTTTCTTAGCATTTTGAACTTAGCAAGTTGGGAATCTTTATGATCTGTACTTGTACGAATCATGTGTATCCCTACCAGCAATTGTCTCTGGAGGATGCTCCAGTAGTTGTACGTATAAAATTGAAACTTCATTGTTTCTCGTAAAGCTACTTTGAACATTATTAATGCTTTGAGCTCCACAATCTTGTTGTTCTTGTGATGCTTGTTTTTCTTGTACGATATTTTTATGGTGAGAGAGTATATGTTATCCTTTGGAGAATATAAGACTATAAATGATGCCCTTCAAGTTTTTTTCTGGACAAATGCGTGCCTGTGTGAGCTAATGTGATAAATAGACTACTCTGGGAGAGATTATTAGATATATCCCATTCATTAGTGAAAGCACTCTATTTCTGTATGATCGACCATAAGAGTGGAATGTGATCTTTATTTTGTTTGGATTAATGCTCGAGTGTGAAAACTACTTCTCTTATGTAAAAGCATTTTTTCCAAATATTTGTCCTGATTGCTGTTTGTTCTGTCTTTCTTGGCATTTTCACATTTTAATTATTTACAGTTGCTGCATGTCATTTCTTGCACATATCAATTTTCTATCATTGTTGCAGCTGTCTTTGGTATTATCTTGATATTTTTAATATTTTAACCTGAAATATTGGTTTACTCTCCATTTCTGGAAACTGTCAATCTGTGATTCTGAAAGATGCCACCCTATTGTTCATGAGAAATTTGTCAGTTCGCCTGCTATTATCTAGCTAGAAACTTCTTCTGTTCTACAATGTTATTAACAAGCTGGATCAATTTTATGCTATTCTGCAGCATTGTTAGTAAGATGTTAGACACATGTTGCCAAATCTGAACACTACGTGTAGTAGTAGGATGGGTTGGAAACTTGGAAGATCTCTGGAATTTTTCTTCTGCACTGGAAGGAGCAAAGAAAATGTTTATTTTTCCTCCTTTTCGAGTGTCTGCGATGCTTTGGTATTTGGTTGCTAAAGTTTTTGAATTTGTTTATTACATGGGAGCCTATCTAACAGGGCATTCCAGGTGTTAAGCTTGTGGTGTTCCAAAGCAGTTCACTAGGTGAATGAGTATATTATACAGCTTGCATTGATGAAAGTTAGCTTGTCTATTTCTGTTGACCATATTGCCAAATTGTTCAACTTCTGTTAAATGAGAATTTTGTATGCCCTCGGTATTGTTTGTGCATTGTGTTAAATGAGAATCATATTGTGCAATATGATAACGAGATTCTAGCAGTTCTTTTGTTAGTTTAAGGGTTCCATATGCAAGGCTTTTGCTTGGCGGATTCCCATCTATCTGTTATATTTGTCAGCAGTGTAACTACCAAGAATTCATGATGCTGATAGTGAAATTCTTGGTAAACTTGGCGAACCATTGGCCAATTTGAAGTTTGCAGGCGGTAGGATTCCACCTCATTTTAATCACTTCATTGTAATCCCGCAGAGATGTTTGTATGTCTTTGTGGATTTTCCATTTCATATTTGTTGTACTGCAGTGTGTTTTGGGAAGAAAGTTCAGGTCTGCTTCTGAATTTGACACTGAGAATCTGAACAGTTCTATAGAGATGTGGGGTTTTGTTGTGTGCTTTCCTTATCTTGTTTTCCCACAATATATTTGGCAATCGACATTGTTGAACCTTGAGCACTAGGATGAGTTTGCTGAATCATGAATTGTTCAAAGTTTTTGTGTCGTTGAGGTGAGGTCCTCACATGATTAAGGTGCATGTTATAGCTGTATTTTGATGTGATGTCATTTTTCATTTTTCTGATAATAACATATTTACGTGAGAGATTCTCTAGAGGTAATGAATTTGTCATTTCCTTCATTGCTACATGTCAAAATTCTCCAACTTGCTATAACATTTCAACTTCAAGTGAACTTACTCTTTACCGGTGTTCAGCCATTATTTTACAGTTTTCATGTTAGCTGAACCATATGATTTTATTTGTTGTTTGCCTGAATGCGCATGCGTTTTCCACCTGCTTATGTTGGTTCATTTGTGTGGAGCAGGGTGCACCACCTTGTACTCACTATACGCAACGGGGACAGTGCAAGTTCGGGCCCGCTTGCAAATTTGATCACCCAACAGGAACATTGAGTTACAGTCCATCTGCATCTTCTCTTGCTGATATGCCCGTGGCACCTTTGCCTGTGGGCTCTACAATTGGTACTCTAGCCCCATCATCATCATCTTCAGAGTTGAGGCCAGAACTTATTTCGGGGTCAAGCAAGGACTCCAGTTCAACCAGGATGTCTTCATCAACGAGTACGTCTAGTGGATTAGTAGGTTCAACGTTTTCAAAGAGCGCACCTGCTTCTCATTCCGGTGTCCAACAATCCAGCCGGAGTTCTTCTGGGACTTCATCAACCAGCAGCAGCACAGAGGCTCACCCCTCAAGCTAAGCAATAATATCAAACAACTTTTTGGTCAAATTCATGAACATATCTTCTTTTTTTCTTTCTTTTTTGTTTCACCATTTAAATATGCTTTGCACGAGCTTTGCTACATACGCAATATCAGGTAAAAACTTTTGGTAGAAAAACAATAATTACTTCCCAGTAATTGCCACGGTTGCAGCTAAATCTTGGCATGAGCAAACCGTCCTGAGCGTGAAAGAGGAGCCTCCCAGCAAAAACAAATGAAAAAACAGAAAAAGAAAAAAAAAATAGATGGAATCATTTTTTTCCCCTTGAAAAGAAACAACAGAATCCAATGATTTCAAGATAGATTTATTGAATAATCATTATTTTGGATTGTACCAAGTTGTTTGAATGTTACCTGAAACTCTGCTGTGGTAGTAATTTATGTGGGAATGTTAGAGATGTACACATTTCTCATGCTGATCTGATGATATTTGGTAAATTTTCCCATTTTTTGTGTTAGTGAATAGAATACAAGAACCTCATATCATGAAAATGGAATTTCTTTTTGTTTTTTTTTTTTTTGAATTATCAATTTGGTTAAAATACTGTGTTATTGTACTCAGCTATGTTATGGCATTTCATAGGAGGTGAAATATGTTTCTAGCCATTTGATGTTTCAGATTCTGTTCCAGCTATTCTGATTGATGATGATGGGTTATATACCCAGCTATATATGCTTTGAATATATAATTTGAATTCCTGCAAAGCTGAAGCTATCATACTCTAGGGGTTTCTTTGATTTTTTAAGATTATGGTACTCTGCTAATTTGTCAGTCCAGATTAGCTCCTAATATTTTGAAAGTCCCCCGGCAGCGGCAGGTGATTCGCATAAATGTGATAGCCGATGCAGCATCACCCGGTGCCAATACTAGTCCCAATATTTTGAAAATCTTCCTCACTTGGTTGCTAATAATACTAATCATAATATTTTGAAAATCTTCCCCGGGCGGGCGATGTGTGCGCAAGGGTGCTGATGTTTTAGTGCAGCACTGTGCGCAACTACGCATCAATGTGGGGGCACTGATGCTGCATCATTGCGCGGGTACAAATATTAGTCATAATATATATATATATATATATAGTCGTGTTTGTAGCTATGGTTGTCATTTTCCTATTCTTTTTGTTTTAACAAGGATTAGATTTTTAAAGGGACAAGGCTAAATTGCAAATGCCAAAAAGCTTCGAGGATGGGCCAATTAGAATGCAGAAAAATATACTAAATCAATTAACAGGAGCAGGTGGAAGATTAATTAGTGATTAATGAGTCAATCATTCATCATTGTTATTAATTATTATTTTTATAATGAAGATTAAGATTGTCGAGAAAAGAACAGGCAAAAGGCCGTAAAGAGAGACACATCCAATCACTCAATAATTTATAAACAAATATAAGTCTAATAATTAGCAAGATAAAAAGCACACTTTATTTATGCCCTTAAAACAGGCTTAGACTAGAGAAGAAGTACCTTTTCAAACCCACTTTTTAATTTTGAAACTCATAAATTAGAACTTTATTATAGGATACATTTGTCTGTTTTTTAAGCCTTTTTTTTACTTAATGCAAAATGTTATGCTTTTTTTAAGCCAAATCAAGAAAAGTCTATTAAACAATCTCGAACATCTTCAATATTAATATTTCATAAACTCTTTCTTGTTCACACAGAAATTTATAATTACATCAAATAAATAAAACAAGAGTGATTATAAAAATAAAAATACAAAATACAATAATAATAATAATAATGCATGTAAATTACAATTAAAATGTGGCTAATAGTAATAGTAATCCAAAAGCACATGCAGTTTTAATCATCATCTAGTCTAGTGATTTAATTTAATAAACCTATATGTAGGTTTGACTCTCATAATAATAATAATAATAATAATAGTAATAATAATAATAATAAAACCCTAATTATGAAAAGAGTGAATAACCAAACTCTCAAGTGTCTCACCATAAGAAGGAAATGATGGGATGCAAGAAGATACTGAGGAAGAAGAAGAAGAAGAAGAAGCTTTATAAGTATTTGGATTTGGATTAAAAGCTTCCAATTCCATGCAAGTATCTCCTCCCACTAATGGGTTATTATTAAGAATTGCAGAAAGCTCATTAGAGTTGAATTCCCATGTTTGCTGCTGATCTCCCCAAACTCCATTGTTAAGCTCTTCAAAACAGCTTGGAAGTGTTTCTGTTGGAAACCCAAAATTATTATTATTATTATTATTATTATTATTATTATTATTATTATCACAATGTTGTTGGTTTTCAATGGAGGAAAAGTTATCAACTTTAGGAGCTTTGAATTTAGAAGAAGAAGAAGAAGGTGGTGGTCTTAGGCAATTATCAGGTACAATGCAACCCAAATAACCATTGTTAGAATCACAATCTTTAGAAAAGAAGAAATTCCCATTATCATATGTGGAAGAATGATGGCCATGATCAGTTGAAATTTGGGTATTGGGTAATTGAAAATTCTGAAAAGATTCAATCTTTGGTGGATTTTCAGAAATGGGTAGTTGTTGAGATTGTGATTGTTGTTGTGGGTTATTATAATTATTGGGATTGAAAGAAGAAGGCGGGAAAAAAGATTGAACATCAAAAGGAGTAAGAAGAGAATGATCAGTAGTATAAACAAAATTAGTTCTAGCTTGAGTTCCTTTAATGGAAAGAGCAGCTCTATCATAAGCAAGAGCAGCTTCTTGAGCAGTATCAAAAGTACCAAGCCAATGTCTTTCTTTAGTATTTGGGTCTCTAATTTCAGCAGCATATCTTCCCCAAGGTCTTCTTCTAACACCAAGAAATCTACCTGCTTCTGTTTGTTTTCTTGATGATCTGCTTCCTCTGCTTCTTTCTGATGATGAACCATTTTGGGAAGTGTTTCTTTGAATTAGTGCAAACCCACCACCATGCACTTTTACTGCTTCATATAAGGGTTTTTCTAAGGTTTTATTGGAACTACTAGTAGTAGAAGTAGTAGACATTGCTATATTAAGAAAAGATTTGATCCTTCTTTTTCAAGAAAAAGAAGAAAAGATTTGATCTTTTTTGGATTGAAAAGAGAAGGAAAGAAAGAAAGGAAGCAAGATAGGTATAGATGGAAATGGAAATTAATGGAATTGTGAAGTCTAAGAAGATTTGGAATAGAGATTGAAGGAATTCTGAAGTCTTTTTAAAGACAAAGATTTAATCATGAAGTGAAGGGCAAAAAAGGACACTGTAGTAGATTGTCATTTTTACACCTACTTTACTTTCCATCAAAATCTTTTTTTTTTCTTCCTAATTTCCAATGGTTATTACCTTTTGGTTCTTCAATTTTATTTTATTTTTGTACTTTAGCACTCTTTTGTAATTATAAAAGAAAATTAAAAAAAAAAAAAACCCTACCCTATTATACCTCAAGTAATTAATTAAAGATCTTTTTTTTCTCTCTTTTATCTTTTCTTGATTTTTTGTTCCATGAAATTTTAAACTGTAACCTCAAATTATATTTAAGAACCTATCGTATCTATACAAATTCATGAATTTTTTCAGAATTATACTATAAGAGATCAAGATGGATGGTAAAAATGAAATTGTCAAAAAAATGGTAAAATTTTTCGAACTTCCTTTTTTTTCAGTTAACAAATTAAATTTTTAGTTAAATTATCAGTATTCGAATCTCCGACCTCTTAGTTTCATAATTCAAACTTTTTAAATAATATTTGAAACAGTAAATATAATTGATTTGAAATTTTACTACTCACAATTTAATTGTAAAATTTACAAAAAGATGAAAGTGAATTGTTTGGGATAAATTTTGATTAAAAAAACTCTCCAAGACCTAAAAAGGAGGGGATGTTAATAATAATATACGTATATTAATTATGAGATTATTAATTATTGATTAAAGTGTCATTAACATGCATAATTAATATTAATTAATGAGATCAACATTACATCATATAAATGCAAGCACTGGGGAATTTTTTCTTTAATTTAAATTAAATACATAATATAAGGTTAGTTTAATTAGATTAGAACCAAATACCATGACTAGTTCACGTGCAAAACTCAATACTAAGGATCCTATCTATACATATAGGATTAGGAATGTCAAACTAATAAGAAAATAGAAGAGAATGGACCGTATCTGTGTTGGATTTATATACTCCATATATTTGATTTTTAATATATATTGCACATGTGAATCCGCATTTTATGCAAAATTAATTTATATAGTTACTTGTCTTCTTCATGATTTTCAAAGAGAGTGGTTAAGATTTTATTTTTTTTCTAATTAAACCAACACTTGTCTTAATTATAACATAGCTACGATATTAATTAAACTATTATATATTGTAATTTGGTTCTTATGCCTTTTGTCATACTAACAACCCCACTTCATAGTGTTCAAATATCATAAGTTTCCCCTTTCCTTAAGCACCTCATAATTCAATATTTTTAGCATTTTTTTATATATTATATT
>CATIWJ010410705.1:0-16006 GCA_949640765.1 Croton laevigatus
TTCTCCTAAAGTCACAATTTTAGTACTATTTTAACTTGTTAGCTATATCATTTGTGCTGCTGAATATGTATCAATTGTATGTACATTAGGAAATTGTGATATTTGATTTGATTTTATTGTTGATTTGGACTATATGTATCAATTCTATTTTTTATTTTTAATTGAATTAGTGGAGGCAGTGACGTAGTCAGAATTTGGGCCCCCCGGCGACAATTTTCTGGCTACGCCTCTGCGTGTAGTTGCTAGAGTATTTGCAAACACTAGAGCAACTACTTTCCAACAATTATTCATATAAAATACATTACTTGTTAATTTTATTAGTTTTTTTACATCACTTTAACACCTATTATTTTATTTAGGTTGTGTAAGATGAAAGTGTTGTGATAAATCAATCAATTCATGTTACCAGTATTAATAGTATGGTAGCAAATGTTTTATTAGAGGAACATGAGTTTTTGTCCAATTGGTAGTACTTAATAGTTATTATCCAAGCCATGATTTAGAATAACATGATGTCCTTAAATAAACATAGTTAAGCATACTTAACTTTTAAGGAAACACCATTACAAAAGTAAAAATAAGAACATATGGCATTTTAAAATAACAAAATAGCAGTAGGAAATAATTCATTTGTATAACGGAAATTTTTAAGACAAAATGTTATGATTAAGATTACCTCAAGCTTTTAATAGGCTCCTAAGTATCCTCGCTTGAACCATGACCCTTTCAATGAAACTATATATTTTTAAATGCATAAAAAATAGCAATGATCAAAATTGAGGAGACAATAATATGACTAATTAAGTAAAATACATATCAACAAAAGTAACCCTTAAATATTAATTCTATTAAAATGAAATTTCAATCAAGAGCAATTAAATTTTACCTGAGTTCAAAAGCCTCACAGTAAATCCATGTACGAGATTCTAATATATCTTATTATTAACAACTTTTGACATTGGAAATTGGCAGATTTTTTTTACTTATCCGTCAGTAGTTATTACTATCATACCATTTAGCTTCTTGACTCTTCGTATAATGTTCATTATGCTCTTTTAAGAAAGTGTTGAATATTATTGCCTAATTTTATTTTTTCTCAATTTAACAAAAAATCAATCACCGTTTACTCAACAATTTTAACCCAAAAATCAAACTAAGATAATTAGTTCAAGTTTTAATTCTAGGAAGCCTCACTTTTAGTTTTTAGGTTCAATCTAATGTATATAATACGTACTGTATATGCATAAGCTTTATGAATGAAAATAAAATTTCATTCTCACCTATCATAGCATTATGGATGGTAATTTAAGTTTCTAAATCTTGCCAGCTAAACAAGATAAAGAGACAAGGGTTAAAATATCATTCACATTATTGGAATTTAGAATTCAATACTTAAAGAATTGCAAAAGACCATTATTTACCACATTCAGATCATCAAGTTACTTTATAAATACTGAAGACTCATTTTTTATTAACTCAAAATCCAACAGACTAACCAATTTTATCAAATTCAATTTCCAAACTCAGAGCAATTAGAATTATAACTTGCACTCATAAATATTGCTTCTTAAATGCATGCTCCAATAATAGTACATTGATATTAAAAAATGAACATACCTTAAAATATAACCCTCGTTTGTTAACTTTGTTAAGGTCACCATAACAAACTGCTAAAAGCTTTTTCACTTCAAATTATTTAGAAGGAATCCCATCATTATAATTGTTATCTTGGTCTTCTCCATCATTTTTATCGTCCTTACACTCACAGAGTTTGAACTTTGCTCGTTAGATATTTCTAAATCAAATAATGAAAATTTCTTACATAACTTTTCCCCTTCTTTAAAATAGAGATAAGAAGTCTTCTGTAGCCTCATTCCACACCTGACGATCATTTATTAATTGATTTGAATCAATTAAAAAGAAAAGTCATACAAGTAGAAACGTGAGCAATTACAAGGAACATTTGCAAGACTATATATTTTACCCGAATTTCAGGGTGGTTCATTTTTAAATTTTTGCATGCATGATTATTTATGTCAATAGTTCATTTCTGTATTTACATACAAGAAACACATATAAATATATGCTGATTAGCAAATAGATATAATAAGAATCATATTAGTAAGTCCGTGTATGAGCGAGCATGTTTGATTGTGTGAATGTCATAAAAGAACAATTCACTTATAGTCATCAGTTCACACTAGCCAAAGAAACACCCATGCAAAGTCCGGTTGACATAACACCACAGTTAGAGTACAAGTCCAATAAATGCATCTCTGATTTTCCATATAAGTGACCTTTGGAAGATCTCTTACTAGTAGCATTAACAACATAAGTATTATTGTTTGAGTCACTCTCACTTGATATCGTTGATTATCTTTCTTAGAATTATCTACAATTATTAAGCAATCAAATTATTTAATCAATTAGTCATCAAGGAAGAAAGGTGAAAAAATTCTCAACAACAAAGCCGTTATATAAATTTGAGTTGAATTACATAAAAATATAGAAATTAAATTACATGAAGTAATATTTTTGAATTTTCAATATTTGAAAATTCAAAAAAGGCAATATTGCATATCATATTATAATGCAGGTCATATTGTGGGATTTCTCTCTGCTTTGCAGTTAAATCCATATGTAATACAAAGTGAAAAAAAAAATGCAATCTTTTGAAAATGGGATCTATGCAAGAATATCGTAATAGTGCAAAGTTCAAAATAATATATCAACTAGAATGTTATAATCATACATTTAGTGAGACGAGCAATTTTAATTTTGGAAATAATGCAATTTAAAGGATTGTCATCCTTAATCTCTGGAAGAAACACCCTTCTGCTCTCTATAGGTTGTATGTGGTCCTTGATAACCTAGAAACATCCAAAAATTTAGATTTTAAAGACAAAAAGCAGCACCAAAAATAAATAAATAAATAACGAAAGATTCATCTCACAATGTCTTTAGTTCTATAAAACCACTGAGCAGAAAAATAGGCCTCCCAATCAACGACTTCAAACAACTCTACAATTCTAGCAATGTAATCTGGATTGTCATCTTCATTCTGTTAAACATGACTCGTAATAGTCAAGTACATCAGTACGAAAGCAAAAGGGAAAGTATGATACGTATTAGAAAATAAATAAAACTTTATTACATGTTGATGGTTCAATTTTTATGATACAGAGTATTATTTTATATTAATGATGCAAATATAGTTTAACATGGTTTATTTAAAAATAACAATAATGCAATTCTGTTCTCAACAACCAAAATGAAGGAACGAAATAAAATTTATAAGGATTAAGGCAAATGGATTTTTAATGATTATAATGATAAAGAATAGAAAATTAATATTAATTTCTATCCAATTCTTAAGTGATACAAAGAAGTATATTGTCTAGAAGTCAATAAACTAGTAAACACTTCAAATAAAAAGATAGTCAACAAAGAGAAATTATAGTAGCATATAAATACATAACATGTGTGTACAATTAATTAGATGACCAAATTATCATATTTCTTTTGAAAACTGTAAATAGTTGTTCCTTTTAGGAGGAAAAAGGAAACTTTAACATCGATTGTCAATGCTTGATGCAGCTCTACAAACTCTTTGCTCAGATAAATTGCAAATGATGAAGAATGAAAATAGTGGCAAAGAGTTTGACTATGATGGTGATGCGCCTAATCTATCACTGTAAGTACACTTTAAATCTTAGCTTATTTATGATTACTCTAATCTTCATTATCATTGCATAAAAATATTGACGGTTCCTTTTTACCATGATTAAGTAGAGTCCTAATTAGTTAATGTTGACATAATTTATTGATTATGATTTCTCTTCGCCTTTTCTCTTTCGTTATTCAATTTATCATATTGCACATATGAATTACATTCAGTCATATATACCCTTTGCCATTCTCATTATGCTTGCAATGAGATTCTGTAAATTTAATGATTTTTAAGGTTAATAAAATTATATTAATTGCAATATTACTTTACTTTATCAAATACATGCTTCTTAACCATGATCCTATTTTTTTTTCTCTGTTCCTCCCTCTAAAATTGTTGGTAAAATTAGGATGAAATTTCATAAAAGTAATCTTTATGTTTTATATGAAAATTGATGCAACATTTTTTATACGAACTAATTACAAAAAGGGTGACAAAATTACATTATAGGATATCATAAAGTATTTGCAGAATTATATTTTCATAATAAATAAAGTTTTCATAGGTAGAAAATATACTTAAATACATTGAATAACAAACCAAAGAAAAAAATAAAACTTAAATCAACTAAACAAACAATTAAATAAGCTAAACAAGTTTCATAATAGAAGCACACAATCTAATATATTTTTATTCATTGATATAGGACTAAAATTTGTTTTTACTTTTCCTTTCACACCTTAGAAGATGAATCAGGAATGATGATAACATCATGTTCATCTATATGCTCTTCATTAATTTGTATGTTTGCGTTTTTCTTTATGACATCATGCAGCAACTCATATATAAGGGTTGGGCTGCCATACGGATGTTCGCATGTATGGACCTTTTTCCATTTTATGTGATATTTTTTAAACAGAGTCAAATCTATAAACTGTGACACTCTAAAGTTAATCTCAAGACTAAATACAAATAATTTATAATTTTATTTTTAAAAAAAATTAAAAAAAAAAGAGGTCGTCCTATTGGTAATTGTTCATCTTAGAGCACCTTTTGCACAAGGATTGGCTCATTGATTATCATACTCAATCTTCTAAATAGTTCATGAATTTCGTCTCTCATTGCCACAAATTGTTCTCTTGAGCACCTATAAAGAGTTACGAATGGTGATGGTGCTTGGATTGGATGTGGATTATTTTGAGCCATTTTTGTAGCTGAGAAATGGTTTATGTAAATGCTATTTTGTTTTTCAAAATTAATATGTTATTGTTTACATTTAGGAATTATATGTATAAAGAATATTAGGTTTGTTTTGGAGGGATATTGTAGCACCAAAAAAACTGATATACATTCTGTGAAACACATATCTAAATTACAAGTAGTTTATTTTGAGTGAAATCTAGTATTGGATTCTATCGATGGCTTATATAGTTTTCTAATTACAAAACATATAATCTCAAGTTCTCAAGTGCACCGTGTATTTAATATGGATATAGCAACTTGAGAAAATTTAGAGATATATAGTTTATGGGCACTGTGAATTAAATAATAATTTCCTTAGGTTACATAGTTTTTTTAAACTACCATTTTGCTTATATAGTTTTCTATATTATGTAATGAAGAATTATTATTTAATTTCGTATTTTAGTAGAAACTGTTGTAAAGAAACTGACTTAAGCTAAATATTAACCTTGCAAATAATAATTTCAAAAATTAGTTCACCTTGAGTTCAAAAATAAAAAAAAGGAAACAAAAAACGAAAACAAATGGAAAAGCAATATAATTATTGATTGATTTTAATTATGAGTTGGCAAAAAAACTAAACAATACTGCAGATTAAACTTATTTAAAGAAGAACATGGATCTATAAAATTTTAAGGGAAATTATAGTTAATATCACTTTTTTAATGTTTGAATTTAGTAAATAGAACTTTTATACTTTTATTATTTATTTATTTATTTATTTTAACATAGGCATATACACACATCTAGTTAATAAGTTAAAAGTTAGCAGGGATGGGGCTTATATTTTATTAGTTTTATAACACTTTTTATTACTCTTTTATAAATATGTCCTCATTTAAATTATTATTAATTTTTTTTATAACAACTATTAGTATATAAATTTATTTTCTCAAGTGCTTTCTACCTAAGCACTACTGCCGAAGCCACCGCTTGTCACTGGTAAATAAATTTATTTACTTTTATTTACTTCCAGCCGCTGTTGTCTTTAATCAACGGTAAATAAATTTATTTTCTTTTATTTTATTAACAAATCTATGTATATAAAATTATTTTTCTTTATTTTCTTACAAACTTAAGTTTGGACTGTTGCTTCATTTTCAGCCTCTATAACTAGTCCACTGAACTTCCAATGCAGCCAGATTAGGACTCCAGTTGCCTCTCAACCGCTGGCCATCCATTTTGGCACTGTCAAGCAAAGTTGACATTCTGGCTTTCATAAACGACAATGTCAAGTTCGTTTTTTACTGGTGACTTTAAAGCTTTTGTGCCAGGTCACACCTCAGATTGGGGGTTCTTCAACCGTTATCGTCATTCATCTCTAGTAATAGAACTGGACGCCGTTGCATCGCAAAATTATAGGACCGGACACCATGCTCAATTTAAAACAAGATCTTTGCTGAAATTATAAGCAAAAATTTGCCAGATTTGTGCTGAAATTTGTAGCAAAAAATTGCTGCAAAAGTGCCATATTTTTGCACTGAGACATATGAAAAATTTATTCTTAAATGAAAATCATCAGTTAATAAACCATATAAAAATAATACTGTTAAAAAAGTCCAGCCAAAGGCGTTTCACTAAAATTCATAAGAATCAAAATATAATCAGATATGAACAACCGGAGCAGCCTCTTCATGTAGTATGTCTTCTTCATTAGGTACCACATCATCACCACCATTCCAATTATTTAATGCTTCCTTCAATTTTTTTAAGTTTAAAATTAAAGTAGTTCATCCTAGATATACTTCATTGAGTCATATCATATGTTTTATTAAATATATTTTTTCAGCTTATCTATACTTTTCATATTACCTAGTTATGTGTGGTACCATCCATCAAAAAATATTTTGTTGTGTCTTTGATACACATATTTTCTCCATCTATTGTTTTCTCCATCTATTTGGAAAATATTTATCTTCTAAAATCTTTATGTTCATATGGACTAAAATCTTCATAATGTGTGAGCATAATATTCTTTCAATTTTGAACTTATTGCATTCACATAGAAAGTCACATGTAGATACCTTGTATTAATACTATACACAAATTCCTTTAGTAAAGAGTCAGACAAGTGTATTTTTTCAAGAATTTTTATATTCTCATAACTATTTTCATCAACAGGATTTTACCTTTCCTCTTCTGTGGGTTTAACATAAAAACAATGCAAGCCTTTTCGTATTTGAGTTTGAACTTTTAAAAACATATTGTGAGTAGGAGTGTCAAAAACTGATCTAACCTGCTAATCCGACATGAACCTGACCTGAAAATAGCGGATTAGGGTTGAGATTTTTGACCTTTTTATTTAAAAGGGTTAACACGAACCCTATTTAAACAGGTTGACATGAACCTGACCTGAAATTAAATGGGTTAGGTTAAAGTTAAAAATTTCAACCCGAAAATTATATGTCTAACCCGAAAATTTTCAACCCGAAAATGACATATCTAACCCGAAAATTTCAACCAAAAAATGATCTATCTAACTCAAAAATGACCCATCTATCCCGAAAATGACCTATCTAACCTGACATGTCTAACCCAAAAATAACATGCCTAACCTCAAAATGACATGTTTGACCCGAAAATAACTTGTCTAACCCAAAAATAACCTACCTAACCCGAAAAAAATAAACAGATCAGGTTGACCCGATAACCCAACAGATTAGGTTAGGGTTGAGGCTCCCAACCCGTTTATCTAAACAAATTAGGTTTAGGTTGGGGGTAGTCAATCCTAACCCGATTGATCCAAACCAGAACCTGACCTGACCTGATCTGTTTGACACCTCTAATTATGAGTGAATTTCTATGGAAATTGTTTCTCCTATACAAACTCACTGAGCAGTGTTAGATTAACATTTTTAGATTTAAAATCAGCTTCGACTTCCTTTTTAGTCTTCTTTCTGAAAGATATTTCATATTGCTCAACAAACTATTTCAAAGTACTTCTTGCATTTATGTAGCCATTAAAATAAGTATGCATGCTCTTGCTTCTCTAAGTTGATAGCATATCAGTCCTAAAATATAGTGTTCATATAAACAAGTACCCATTTAGGTCTTTCTAAATACAACTTTAGTAGTCATTCATTACTTTCGACATTATATTTCCTAAAAAATTCTTGCCAGTGTCTTTCAAACATATCTACTGTCACACACCTGGATTCTTTCGACATTATATTTCCTAAAAAATTCCTACTAGTGTCTTTCAAACATATCTACTGTTACACACCCGGATTCTTGAAATCCGAAGATAAGGAATACCCGAGTGTGTAAATAAGCTCTAGAATGTATTTTAAATAAATAATTCAAGTAAGTCATAAAAGATGATAGAGTCTAGAATAGTAGACGTTGCGCCTGCGACTGCGACATCACCGTCACACTCGCAATGGCCTTACCGAGGTTTGTCTCACTTGTGACCAATCGGTTTCACACGTGACGACACCTCAAGATCTAACATTTTTATTAACTGTTTTGATTGGTTATTAGGCGGGGAATAAATGGAAAGAGATTCGAAGATCGTACGTAAATAAATAAATATGAAATATTGTTATGAAATACATATAAATTGATGAAAGGGAGTATATTTATGTTATAACTGAAATTCACTGTAAAATCCAATAGTAAAAATAAGACCAATAATAATAGAAATTGAGGTAGTAATTATGAAAACGAAAATTTACTCTAGCAAATTAAGGTGTAACTATAAATTGGGGATTAAAGTGATTAAAATGTGACAATTATAACTAAAAAAAGATAAATAATTATAATGTCAGATTATAAATTTAATTATATGGGTATAATTGTAAATGTGGGAGTAGATAATGGGAATAAATAATTAATAGAATGTGTGGTGTGTGAGTGGAAGTGTGTAGAAGTTAAGAATTATAAGAAGAAAATAAGGAAGCAAGTATCAAAAAGAAAGAAACAAAAAACAGAATTGGGCAAAAAAAGAAAAGAAGAGAAAAGAAAGAAAAGAAAAAAGAAGACAGAGAAAGTGCACTGCCGGCAACCCTATGCCGTCACCGTCCATCGTCCCGCCCGACGTGCCTTATCGGACAAAAGGGCTCACTCCGGCAAAGTTGAGGAAGTGATCACGACGGCCAGAAGCCGAGTTGTCCGGCCATACGAGCATGAGGAAGAATTGGTGAACTATTCACCGATTCCTTCTGATGGATTTTTCGGCATGCTCTGGCGTCCAATGGTGAAAAGGAAGGCATTATCGACTCTCGGCAACGAGAGCTTCCTATTGCTGTAAGATTCATCACCAGAGAACACCATTTCTGGTGACCGAAGAGCAAACGAAGGCAGAACTTTCTGACGAGCTTTCTGGCTGAATTGGTTATCGAACGGAGACTTTGAGGGTTGATTCTAAACACGAGCTTTTCGATGATGTAGGCTTTGTTGCCGATTTCAAGCTGGATAGCAAAACATGTTCAACGGTCGAATCTTCCGATGGCTTTTCCGTCGTCCTCCGGCCAGTTTCAAAGTAGAATCTAAATCCCCATTCCTCAAGCTTCGTTTTGATGTTGAGTTTGTGTTGATCGATCGCCGGATTTAAAAGTTGTGTTTTCGGCGACAAGTCGATTGGTTATGAGTTAATTCAAATAAAAATTCACAAATTTTAAAGATAATAAATTAAAAAAAACAATTTATCCCTTTGTTATGTGAGTAGGTCCTCAACTAATTTTTTATGGATGGTAATTTATTTTTTATAATAAAAATAACTGGAGTCAAATTATGTCTTACAATATTTTGCCAGGCCTAGTGATTTGAACCTGACGAACCCTATTGATTTAAACCCGACGAACCTTATTGATTTGAACCCGTCGAACCCTATAATCTATTGAAAATAATTGTATATTTAGAATCCTTGTGCAAAAATGAAACTGTTGGTGTGATCGAATTTGAAATCCGGTAAGTTTGGAATTTTTTAGCGACCGGAATATTTCTCAGCTGGTAATCGGAATATTCCCCATCCAATGGAATCCCCTCAACACGAGCTTTTTGATGATGTAGGTCTTGTTGCCGATCTACAACCGGATTGAAAAATATGTTCAATGGCCGAATCTTTCGATGGCTTTTCTGACGTCCTCCAGCCATTATCCGGCCAATTTCAAGGTAGAATCTGAATTCCCATTCCTTAAGCTTCATTTTGATGTTGAGTTTGTGTTGATCGGTCGCCGAATTTAGAAGTTGTATTTTACGGCGACCAGCCAATTAGTTATGGGTTAATTCAAATAAAAATTCACAAATTTCAAAGATAATAAATAAAAAAATCAATTTATCCCTTTATTATGTGAGCAAGTCCCCCACTAATATTTTATAGATGGTAATTTGTTTTTTATAATGGAAATTACTGGAGTCAAATTATGTCTTACAATATTTTACCAGACCTAGTGATTTGAACCCGATGAACCCTATTGATTTGAACCCGCCGAACCCTATAATCTATTGAAAATAATTAAATATTTAGAATCCTTATGTAAAAATGAAATTGTTGGTGTGATCGGATGTGAAATCCAGTGAGTTTGAAATTTTTCGACCACCGGAATGTTTCTCTGTCGGCGATCTGAATATTCCCCCTATGGTGGAATCCCCTTAACACGAGCTTTTTGATGATGTAGACCTTGCTGCCAATCTACAGCCGGATTGAAAAATATGTTCAATGGCCGAATCTTCCGATGGCTTTTCCGACGTCCTCGGGCTATTGTCCGGCCAGTTTCAAGGTAAAATCTGAATCTCCATTCCTTAAGCTTCATTTTGATGTTGAGTTTGTGTTGATCGGTTGCCAGATTTAGAAGTTGTGTTTTCCTGTGACCGATCGATTGGTTTTGTGTTAATTCAAAAAAGAATTCACAAATTTTAAAGATAATAAATAAAAAAATCAATTTACCCCTTTGTTACGTGAGCAGGTCCTTCACTAATTTGTTATAGATGGTAATTTGTTTTTTTTATAATGGAAATTATTGGAGTCAAATTGTGTCGTACAACATTTTGCCAGGCCTAGTGATTTGAACCCGACAAACCCCCTATTGATTTGAACTCGCCGAATCCTATAATCTATTGAAAATAATTGTATATTTGAAACCCTTGTGTAAAAATGAAACTATTGGTGTGATTGGGTTTGAAATCCGGTGAGTTTGAGATTTTCCTACGACCGGAATTTTTGTATGCTGGCGATCGAAATATTCCCCCTTTGGTGAGCGATTTTGGACAGAACCAAATTAGAATTGTTTTGACGTTTCAAACCCGAAAAAGGACTCCGTTTAATGAATTGAAAACCCGATTGACAAATATCGTAAATTGATTAATTAATAAATTGAGTTAATTAAGGAATAACAAATAGAATGTTAAGAAGTTAATTTAATAGAGAAAATGATAAATGAGTAATGGCATTATTGAGAATAACCAATTGAAATTAATTACCTACGTCGGATGGTTTTTGTCGTAGAAATAAATAATAATGATGATTTTTTTATTAAAAGGGTTTAAAAGGGAATTAACGAGCGTAGTTTCACCAAATTATTTACGAATAAAGGAATAAATAAAATGAGTAAGAATCAAGTATCAGTGATTGGGATTAGAGTGTTAATGAGATTAATTAAGATTAGTGATTAAGTTTGTAAATAATTAGGGAGATTATAAATAATTGGAGATAATCATTAAAATAGTAAAGTGAACAAGGTGAATCAGAGTGCGTAGCGAGGTGTAGTAAAAATCATAAGACGTAAATGTAAGATAAATTAATAAATTAAATAAGGGATTACTTATACTCGCTTATATGTTTGATGAATGTGCTGTGATACATTGACTGCTATGTGATGTTGTGATTGCTCATTGTTTGTGATACACGTTGAATTGGGAATGGTTGTCTTATGTTTATATTTATTTAAGTAAAGTATTCACTGAGCTTATCGCTCAGCAAGTTAGTGTTTGTTAATTTATAGGTATCAGAAGCAAAAGTCAAGAAAGAACTAGTATAGCAGAGTGGCATTAGAGATTACCAAAGCTTTAGCGTGGCATATACTGAGTATTTATAAAGATTCGAAATATATTTGTAAAAGTAAAATTATTGTACTAAAATGTAATGGTAAGAATATTAATAAAAATAAAAATTTTAAGTTCTGTATACCGACAAAGGACACGTGTAACTCTCTTATAGGTCTATTTCGGTAGGCTTATAAGGGGTATTCCATCTACACTCAAGCTATCATAAACTAAACCTTTGAATTCTTTTTCTGCTTCTATTAAATTAACTACTGACTTTAACTTCCGAGGAAATTTGCATAAAATGTTCCATAAATAGTAATGATGCACAGCGTTAGGCATAACATCCAAAATAGCTTTTTTAATACTTTCACATTATCAATCATTATTACCTCAGGCGCAATACCCTTCATTGTTGCCAACCATATGTTAAACACCCATTTAAAAGTTTATGAGTCCTATGGGATATCAAGGCATAACTAAGGAAGATTGATTGACCATGATGATTAATGCCTACAAGTGTAGTAAAAGCATTTTATACTGATTCACTAAATAAGTTGTATCCATACAAACAACATCATTGAATTCCTCATACGCTGCTTTACTACGGTTATGCACTTGAAATACATTAGTTAACTGATGGTCTCTATCTGTAAAAATTAAGTAAAAGAAATCTTTATCTCTTTGTTGCATGGTCATAAATAACTTGTTTATCGATTCAGTCTGCCCGAGTCTAAGCCTCCTCTTTACATTAATAAAATTTCTACAATCTTTTACAGAACAACTTAATTTGTCAGGCAATTTAATACTTTTTCAAGGCATAATACTAGCAATATCACTTCTCTCAAGCCTTCTTTGCATCGATGGATCAATATGTTCATGACATCGAATAAACCTAGTCATTGAATATTCCAAATTATAATTATGCTCTGCTATAGCCTAAAAATATGAAAATAAAATGAAATATCAATGCAATTTTCTTAATTCTTAATAAATTAATAATTTAAATTTATATAGCAAAGAAGAAAAAACAAATCAAATTTCTATTCCATGAATACTTGATACAAAGTTATCATTGTTCCTGTTTCTAATGTATACTAAGAAACCATGAAAACATACTGGACAAAAAGTTGTCATTGCCCTGATTTGTAATGTATACCAAGCCACCCGTGAAAATAGACTACCGCTAAAAAATATTACACAATTCCTTTATATTAGCCTTAATTTATAAGCATATTTAAATAACAGATTTTTTATTATTAATTGTCTTGATATTTATGACCAGGAATCAACCTATGAGATGAAACATTAAATTGAAGTTAGAGATAGAAAGCTTAGTCTCCTATCAAAAAAAATAAATTCCCAACTATCATTATTTCATTGTAAAGAGAAGGAAGCACTGGTAATGAAGCATGTTGTGAACAATGTGTAATTCTTAGTGACTGAAAAATAGGAAGTAGGTACATAGCTATATAAATTAAATTAAACAAAAGGGAAATAGGAAAAAAAATCAAGAACACCTAAATCTTGATACCAAGTTAATTACTTTCAAAGTACTTACAAATTATTATAAAAACGACTCACTATGAAGTTAAAATTAAAAAATCATACAAATTTATATACAGTAAATAAATGAAAAAAATACAACAAAAATCAAGAACACTCATTCAAATCCTAGAATCAACTTTCCTAAAGCAACAAAATGAACTCTAAAATTAAAAAGATAAAATCTCGAGCCCACCTGAGAAATACATATATATTGTGACATTTATAAATTACTTTTGTTATTTCAAATCTTCCATTATCTCGCAAGACAGCGCTGATTTTGGCATTATAATTAGTTCTTTTCGATCGTTTTATTCCTGAAGCTTTTTTACTCTTATTGTAACCAATCCTATCGTATCTTTTTACACATGACCTATCTTTATAGGCAGATAGGCTCACAATACTATAATCTTTTGATTTTAAATATCTTAAATAAGTTTTGAAAAGATTATTATAATCTTCAAACATCATTCCAACAGTTGGGCACTCTTCAATTTCAGGTGTTAAATTATCATCTCTATTGCCAATTTCGGATTCAATTGTTTTAGTTTCCATACCATTATTCTCGTTAAATTCGTCAAAATGATCTCCACTGTTTTTTGTTTGAATTGATTTAGCTTCCATACCTTTAAAATTCTCTTACATACTATTGTTTTCATTAAATGCATCAAAATATTCACCATCAGGTCCTTGTCCATATCCTTCGAATTCGTCTACATGAAAAATACTTTGTATATAAACGGTTTTGTGTCGCAATACTTGGTAAAGGTTCGGTGTCGAGTCTACTTTTTTTTTTTTTTGCCTTTATTTATCCCCAAGAGGGTTTGAAGTGTCAAGTCTACTAGAGGGTGTAATGCATCACATTAGTAATTCATTAAGGCGATGACCTTGTTTGTATTCATGAAGACTTATAAATTTCGGCTTATGAATAAATTGATTGATATATTGATAATATGGCCATTGTAGCCCGTTTCAATATGTTTTCCTCACCTAGTTGTCGAACCTACCAGTTATCTTGTAGAGCATTTACTTCATTGTTATGCTTAAAGGTCATACATGAAATAATTTTTATGCATATGCTGATGAAGTAAAGTTTTGAATTTTTTTTCTTTTAACCTGATTTTGAAATGAATGACATATATCTATATTGTTAATTAAAATACCCAATAAACAATGATTAGCAAGTTTAGTGTAATTTTTTTTTTTTCAAAACTTATTGGTTGGATATAGCTGGATGTGAGCATAGTAGCTTGGTAATGATATGTGAAGTCATCATCAACACTTGATTTTATAAGTTGGTTTGCAATAGTTATGTATAAGTTGTATAGATTTTAGGATTTATATTAGTTGTATCTTTGATATGTAAAGATTATGTGTAATAGTAACTTGTGAACCCTAAGTGTAAGAGTTGAGTTATTTGTATTGTATTTGTAAATGGTAATAAGATTCAAAGTTTAATTTGATTATGAGATGTGATTTAAGTTAAGATGATAAGTATAAATTGAATTAAGAATGGTTTTAATTTTGATGTAGTCAGTATAGTTAGCTGTTGTGGTGTTCCATTCTGAATTATGAGAAGGAGCGTTACAATCCAAATGTTACTATACCGATATTGATAATTTTTATGGATGGTGTTATTATATTTCTTGCAATTTGTGCAAAAAGAAATTTACACATACTAATATATACCATATAATTGTAATCAGTGAAATATAGCTTGTAAGCTTTTGGTGTGGTATATGATAAACCCATATCTTAACAAATGGTTTTGAATAGATCGCATAATCGAAACCGCTCTTAAAGAAAATCCGCATTGGTCGTCAACTTTTTGTTTTTTTCTCTTTTTTTTAACATAAATATAATTCAAGCACCCAAACGTGGAAGTCATCAGCTCGGAGAACTTTTTGGAGCGCCTTCATATTCGCAAGCATTTGTCTTTATTCTCGACCATCCCACCACAAAATGAAATTTTGGAAAGCTCACAAATGAATTGAATGTCGTTAAAAGAACAAATGTTTATGAATAGAAAGACCATTGCACAATTAAAGCCGCTAAAAAAGAAGAAAGATCGAAGATGATAATAATGTTGAACTAAATATTACATATTATTATTATTATATTAAAATTTAAAATAAAATTCAATTGATTGATTTTGATTGGTGAAAAGAAAAGAAGAACGAAGATGAAGAAGATAATATTCTTGAGGTCACATTTTTCATACTTATTTTTATTAAATTCTTGTAATATTAAATTATAATACATACTTATTTTCTTAGAATTCATAATGATGTAGTTACAAATTTATTGTCAAAGTGATGGATAATATCTAGGGGTGTCAAACAGGTCGTGTCGTGTCGTGTTCGTGTTCGGGTTGAAAACCCCCAACCCTGATATGATCTGTTTAATAAACATGTTAAACAGGTCGAGCTGATCTGTTTAAGCTTTTATTATTTTTTAAGATAAACGGGTTAAACGGGTCAATCTGAAACCCATTTAACCTGCTAATTTCAGGTTGACCATAACCCATTTAACCCATATAACATGATTTCAATATTAAAGCCTAATTCA
>CATIWJ010410710.1:0-10345 GCA_949640765.1 Croton laevigatus
GAGTGAAGGGTGTGTTCGGCGAAACCAACTGAATTGCAGTAGCAACACACAAGGTGGAGGAGGTGATTCAGATGGATTCTTGAGGATTGGTGGAGTGATGCTTCCAGATTCTTATTACGTGTTTAAAGATTGGGATGAAAATGAATGTCATAAACAGTGCCTCAGTAATTGTTCTTGCGCAGCTTATGCATATGTAAGTCCAATAGGTTGTATGTTTTGGGGAGGAGACCTTGTAGATATAATTGAGCAACAGTCAGGTCAAGATCTCTTTCTGCGTCTTGCACATTCAGAATTGGGTGATGATAGTATTTTTTTTGTTCTGATTATTATTTTCATTTCCAAAGGAACTGATAGTTTTTTATTAAATTAATCGTTGTTGTCTATTCTTATATTTTAGGAGACCGCAGCACAAAAGTAGAGATCATAGTTATATGTGTTACAGTTTTCATTGTTGGGATCGTTGCTGCCATGATTTATAGTTTCTGGAGGTGGAGGATAGCTAAAAAAAGGTTTATAATTCATGGTAAGAAATTAAAGCATACTTGCATGTCTCATCCTTCTTTTATTAGCTTGAATAAGCTGCTTTCCTTTTTTTTTTAATCAAGGAAATTTAACTTTTGAGAATGGATTTTTTTTTTTTTAATGCACTTACAATTTTAGTAAATTTACTATCAAGTCCTCATAGTTATAAAAATTAATTTCTAGGTCTCTCAGTTTTAGTTTTTATACAATTAGATTATCAAGTCTTTTCATCATTTTTTTTTTTAATAATGGTACATCATCGTATCAGTCAACTCAAAAAATAAAACAATTTTAAGTTGGAAATTATAAAAAGAATTGGGAAGTAAGAAGAAAGTCCCTAAATCCAAGAAGAAAGAGTTGGGAACTAATGAAAACCTCTTCCACATTATGAAACTAATTTCTTCAGGTAACAAACTCTATTCTTTGCCAATCTCAAAAGGTTTGTTTTACAAACTCTCAGGAAATTTAACTTGACTTACTATTGAGAATGGATTTTTTTTTTTTTAAATGTGCTTACAATTTTATTAAATTTGCTATAAAGTCCTCCACTACAAGAAAAATAGGAATTGGAGACTTTTTATATAGTGACAAATTAAAACTTGTCCCTAATGAGCAACTTTTTGTGACGTTTTAAAAGGAAACGTCACTAATTACAAGAAATATTTTTGGCCGCCCAAATACTTTTGTTTCATTTATTTGCGACGAAAACTGCGATATTTAGTGACGTAATCACTAAATGAAATTATTTAGTGCCGTTTACAAAGCTAATATCTTTGGCAGATCAAATTGACACTTCAAGAGACAAATCTCAAACATTTGTGTGGAGAAGTTCAGAAGAAGATAAGGGTTCAGCGGAGTTGCCTTTGTTTGACTTTGATAGCATATTAGCTGCAACGAACAACTTTGGCACACAAAACAAACTCGGGCAAGGAGGATACGGTCCAGTTTATAAGGTGATTACTTGAAATGGAAAAGCTTGTGCATTCCAATCCAATCGAATGCACATTTGATTTTTATTTTCTTATTATTCTTTATTTTTTTAAAAAAAAAAAAACAAGCTAGTGGATTTTTTGTAAATTAGGTATAGAATAATTTATAATGTTGAATTTGTAATATATTTAATTTGTAGTACAAAGGTAAAATATAAAAACTGTGACACACTATTTGATCTTAAGACTCTGTATAAACGATTCGCCGACTTTTTTTTTTTCTTAAAATAATAATAGTGAAAAACAAAAATCAAATAAGCATTCGATTTGGATGTAATAGCATTACCCTTACTGAAATTTATTGGATGGAAAGCATTGATAATGTTCTAGCTGAGAATCATAGAAGAAGATAAAACTATTCATGAAGTAATAAAGTTCCTGACTTTGTGCAGGGAAAGCTATTGGATGGGAAGGATGTGGCGATTAAAAGACTTTCTAGTAGCTCTGGACAAGGCCTGGAAGAGTTCAAGAATGAAGTGAAGTTGATCTCCAAACTCAAACACAGAAATCTTGTCAGGTTGATTGGTTGCTGCATTGAAGAAGAAGAGAAGACACTAATTTATGAATACATGCCCAACAAAAGCTTGGACACTTACCTTTTCGGTAAGATTTACCATAATTTATCTTATTAAGAAAACTATGAAGATCTGTTCTTCCTTATATACATTAGTTTTGTTGTTCAGATCCAGCAAGGAAGGCAAAACTTGACTGGAAGACGCGCTTGAACATTATAACTGGTGTTGCTCGAGGGCTTCTTTATCTCCATCGCGACTCTTGCCTAAGGGTTATACACAGGGACTTGAAGGGGAGCAATATTCTTTTGGATGAAAAGATGAATCCAAAAATATCAGATTTTGGACTAGCAAGAATATTTGAAGGCACACAAGATCTAGGAAGCACTCGCCGAGTTGTGGGAACATTGTAAGTATTCCATACCATGTTGGAAAATGCTTGTAGTTTTAAGCTACAGAAAGTTCAAGCACTTTAGTACTAAATGCATTGATTTCCTATTTTGCATCAAATACAGAGGTTATATGGCTCCTGAATATATGTTGGGTGGAGTATTTTCAGAGAAATCGGATGTTTTCGGATTTGGAGTCTTGGTTTTGGAAATTGTTAGTGGAAGAAAGGTTAACAGCTTCCAAAATAAGAACCAACACCTGAGCCTTGTAGCTTATGTAAGATTGATATCATTATTAATTACCTTTCTCTTTTTAGTTCATGGAATTTCTTTTGAAAGTGTGGTGCAAATTGTTGCAGGCATGGGAATGTTGGTGCAAAAACAGTGGAATAGACATGGCTGATCAAGCATTAGGCAAATCATTTTCGAAATCAAACACAAGTAGATGCGTTAATATCGGACTTCTTTGTGTTCAAGACAATGCTGCAGATAGACCAACAATGGCTGCCATTGTTTCAATGTTAAGTGGTGAAAAAGCTAAGTTTCCTCAGCCAAAACAACCTGCATTTGCTCTCCAGAATGTGTCAACCAACTCTACTTTTTCTCTGAACTATGTTACCGAATCAACGATTGAGCCACGATAAGCTAAATTCTGCTACTTGTAGGAGAGATCTTAGTTCTTACTGTTGTGTTTGTTATACATTTTGAAGCTTTTTTATACACTACGTCCGTTCATAAATAAATGAGAGATTAACTAATCACGACTTTTTCTTAAATTTAATGGTTAAAATACCCTCAAAAAGTATGAGAGAGTTTATGAATTAATTATTGCTCCTTTTGACCTAGCATTCCTTTGCTTTAGTTGATTAATTATTTTGATTCGTGCATTAGTTATTTATTTCCCCTTAAGAATTCAGCTTTCCCTCAAAATTAGTTTTTTTATTTATTTTTTGCCTTAAATATGAAAACCTATTCCCCAAATTCAATTTGGTTTGACACTAGTGCTTTTTGCAAAAATTATGTTTTTAGCTCTTTGGGTTAAATGGAGTCATTATTTCTAAAATTAGGTATTTTCATAGTTTTTTCTTCAAAGTAATAAAATAAGTGGTAACTCGTTCTTTTTTTTTTTTTGTTGTAACGTGAGTCCCTTTTTCTAATATTTGTTCTTTTTTTTTTCTAAAATTCAATTTTAATCTCATATCCACAACACTTAAATAAAAATACTTGATCACTACTTGATAACTTTAACCACATTTTTTAGATAATCACCTATCAAGCTCAATAACTGACTAGCACTGCTTAGCTCAATAATCGACCACTTTTGTAATTGCCCATCACATCCCAGTTTAGTAACAACCACTAGTCATTCCACATGTAAATTGTTATTCCACACTTAGAGAATCTGACGTATAATGGTTGTTTCATTAAGTCAAATTTTTCTGGTTAACTATTGAATTAACTTCCATGTATTAATTAAATAATAAATATATTAATTAATAAATATTCATATTTACTAATTTTTAGTTTAAACTAAAATCTGCTCATACTTAACTCTAGGGGTGTCAAACAGATCATGTTGTGTAGGGTTCGGGTTCGTGTCAGGCAAGTTTAGATTAAAAACCCCTCAATTCTAATCTGATTTGTTTAGATAAACAGGTCAGAAAGCTCAACCCTAACCTGATTTATTTAATAATAGGTCAAATAGGTCGACCTGATTTGTTTAAGCGCATTTTTTTTAAAAGATAAACGGGTCAATCTGAAATCCATTTAACCTGCTAATCTCATGTTGACCCTAACCGATTTAACCCATGTAACTTGATTTCAATATTAAAGCCTAATTTTATATATTTTTTTTAAAAAACTAATTTTATATACATACAAGATATAATAATAATAATAATAATAATTATTATTATTATTATTATTATTATTATTAACAGTAAACAGATTACATAGGTCGATCTACGGGTTGAATTTTTCAACCTGAACCTAACCTATTTATTTTCAGGTCTGGTTCTCGTCGACCCATTTAATTAAACGGGTCAAAAATCTCTACCCTGACCAGCTATCTTGTCGGATTAGCAAGTCGTGTCAATTTTTGACACCCCTACTTAACTCGATGTAAAATGATTACAGTACCCAAACTGAAATTAAAAAACGAGTGAAACAATTATTAAATAATATTTTTTTTTTTGGAGTTAAGGATTGAAACCCTAATCTACATCTAAATTATAAATGGATTTGTCACAAGTTTTTACCTTAACTTGCAATACCAATGAGATATATATGTCATACTTAGAATTTTAACTATACAAAATTAAATTTTGTTTTTTAGGTTTTATAACTATTTATCAAATTTAAAATTTATCAAATCTTAAATATAATCAGTTTATTTTTATAAATTTGATGGTATCATTAAAGTATTAATATCATTTAAATTCTAAAATAATTAATTTTTCAATAAATTGTAAATTTTTAAATTATTTCTACATCTAAAAAAAATTAATAATGTAAGAGTATTATGTTGTATTATTTGATTTAATTTTACCACTAAGTATATTTTTCTAATATATTTTCTTATTTGAAAAGTTTTTCTATATTTAAAATTTTTTATAAATATTAGAAATAAAAAATAGATAACAGTAAAATAATAGAACTATAAAAGTCGGATATATTTTGTTCTGCAAAGGTAGTGAGGGGTGAAAATGGAAAAGCAAATTTCACCCTACTTTATTCCCGGCCCTCTATTTAAAATGCCCTTAAATTTTGGTACAATTACATGGACCGCATGGAGTATCCTAACTCATAATATGGTCAAGTAAGCTAAAGTAGGTTCAGGGTTCCAAAGAGTTTAACAGATGAGATAACTTCCATTACTAGACAATTCTGGTGGGGACAAAAAGATCGGGTAAAGAAAATTTGTTGGATTGCATGGAAGAAAATGTGCTTGGGAAAGAAAGAGGGGGGACTTGGATATAGGGATTGGGAAGCAATGAATAAGGCCTTGCTAGCAAAACAATGTTGGAGGATCTTGAAGAAGCCTGACTCTTTGTTGGCTAGACTTTATAAAAGCAAGTACTTTCCTGACTCCGATTTATTTTCTATTTTAAATAATAATAATGGGTCATGGGGCTGGAAGAGTATCTTGTGGGGAAGATCCTTGCTCAATGGGAACTTAAGATGGAAAATTAGAAATGGCAAATTTGTATCGTGCTTTGGCTATCCCTGGATCCCTAACAGAAACACCGGAATTACGGAGACGGTTTTGAATGGAGACAGTGGAATTTATTGGGTTCATCAATTAATTGATAGAGAAAGAAGGGAATGGAAAAAGGATATTATAATGAGGAACTTCAGTGTTGATGATGCACAAGCTATATTGGGTTTGCCAATAGCAAATAGAGAGGCCCTAGATGAGCTAATATGGATTCACTCCAAGAATGGGATTTATTAATTAAAATCAAGGTATAAAGATGCGATGGAACTCTTGCGAGAAGATGAACTAGTTCAAGCCAATTCTTCATTTCCTTGGTAGAAAATTTGGAAGCTGAAAGTTCCAAGGAAATTACAAGTATTTATATGGAAACTAATTAACAAAGGTCTTCCTGTTGATGCAAATTTAAGAAGAAGGATTCCTGGAGCCTCAGCTGAATGTTCTTTTTGTCATAAAATAGAGGATGAAGAACATCTATTTTGTAGGTGCAATTTTGCCAAGGCAATCTGTTTTGCCTCCCCCTTAGGCCCTCGTTTGGACATGATTCAAGGTAATACCGCTACTATAATTTTCATAGAGATAATGAAGATTGTTAGTTTGGATGGAAAAAATTAGAGAAACAAAGCTTTGATAGCCTCCATTTTGTGGGCGATTTGGATGAATATAAATGTGGTTGTTTTTTAAAATAAAAAACATAGTTGTCAAGAAGTGATTAGCAATGCATTGCTTTATTGGAGGGAGTTCACAGAGGTTCAATCGTCCCTTCCTGTGGATAATATCAATAGGTCAAGGTCTCGTAACTTATCAAATATAAATATATATTAGATGCGTAACTTTTTTCTTCCTAAAAAGAAAGAAAAATAAATCTAAAGAAAATGAGAAGGAATAAAATAATAGAATACCGTAAAATTTCGTAATTCGATTTTTTTGTCTGTCTATTAATTATAAAAATTTAATATTTTTATAGCTAAAATACAATAATTCATTAGATTAGCTGTTTTGAATGAAAAACTAATATTTTTAATTAGTCCATCGGTTTGTTAAAGAGGTAATTTATGCAATATGCTCTTACAGCCGTATTCTGCCGATGAAGAGAAGTGTGCAGTTTTTTTTTATGCAACCTGATATATCTCCTGGTTTAGACGGTTTCAACACGGGGTTTTATCAGCAATACTAGGATGTAGTGGGTTCTGACATCTCTTCTGCTTGTATTAGTTACTTGAATGTAGGGACTTTTCCTATTTCTTTAAACGAGACTGCAATTGTGTTAATTCCAAAGAAGGAAGTTCCGGAAACTATGGGAGATTTGAGACCGATAGCTCTTTGCAATATGGTATTTAAAATACTGACGAAGATGATTGCTAGTAGATTAAAGTGTATCCTTCCCAGGTTGATATCTGAAAGTCAAAGTGCTTTTATTCCACGCAGAAATATTCAAGACAATTGCATCTTGGCTTTTGAAGTTATGCATAGTTACCATCGGCAGACTAGAGGGAAAGAATTTTCAGCTACTATTAAGATGGATATTAGTAAGGCCTATGACAAGATGGAGTGGTCCTTTGTAAGGGATGTACTTCTTCGTTTTGGTTTTCCGACTACTTGGGTTGGTCTGGTTTATCAATGTTTATCTACAGTGTCGTACTAGATTCTTCAGAATGGTAAGCAGCTTGGTCCGATTCATTCATCTCGAGGGCTTCGGCAAGGTGACCCGCTTTCTCCCTATCTTTACATTCTTTGTGCTGACGGCCTAACTCGTATGATTCAAAAATAGAATGAATTGGGGACTTTACATGGCAGTCGTGTTTCAAAAAGAGGGCCGGTTATATCACACTTGTTTTTTTGCAGATGATAGTTTGATTTTTATTAAAGCTAATGAGGCGGAAGCTGGAACTTTAAAAAATGTATTAGTGGCTTATGAACATTCTTCCGGTCAAGAAATTAGTCTTCCGAAGTCTTCTATTACTTTTACTGCCAATACCCCGGGGGAAGTAAGAAGATACGTTTGTGGGGTTCTAGGAGTGGAGGAGAAAGAATCTCTAGGTACTTATTTAGGGCTACCATCACATATTGGGAGAAATAAAAAGGATGTTTTCCGTTTCTTAAAGGATAGGGTTTGGAAAAAATTAAAGTCATGGAGATCTGGCATGTTATCTAGGGCAGGGAAGGAAATTTTGCTAAAAACTGTTTTGCAAGCGTTGCCTACTTATGTTATGGGTCTTTTTCTTATTCTGAAAATTTTTTGTTATGAGATTGAAGGAATAATGAATAAATTCTAGTGAGAGTCAGGAGAGGTACATGGCAAAGGCATTCATTGGATGGCTTGGGATCGTATGGCTTATCCGAAGAGCTTTGGTGGTATGGGTTTTAAGCGTCTTCATGATTTTAATTTGGCATTACTTGGAAAGCAAGGGTGGAATATTATGGTCAGAGCAAACTCTCCTGTTACTCGGGTTTTAAAGGCTCGTTATTTTCCTACAGTAAGTTTTTTGGATGCTCCTTTGGCTTCCAATCCCAGTTATTTGTGGAGGAGTATTTGGGAGACTCGAGACCTAATCAAGTCAGGCATTTATTGTCGTATTGGTAATGGTGAGGCGACTTTGATTTGGGAAGATCCTTGGCTCCCTCGTGAAGGTCATTCTTATGTGAGTTCTGAGCGGCCAGCTTTGATGAATATTTCTAAAGTCTCTGAGCTAATAGTTGATGGAAGGTGGAATATGCGTTTGTGGAACAGTATTTTTAATGAGCAGGATAAGACTTCTGTGTTGTCAATTATGTTGTTGAACAGATGTGTTGAAGACAAACCTGTTGGAAATATGACTCAAAGGGTGCTTATTCAATTAATAGTGCATATTGTTATATTCAGAACACAAGAGATGTGCCTCATTTGTCTTCTCCTTTGCTATGGAAGAAATTATGGCAGTGTAAAGTGCCGCCCAAAGTTATTAATTTTGGTTGGCGTTTATTTCGTGAAGTTCTTCCTTGCCTGTAGAATTTGAGGAAGTGTAGAGTGGATGTTGACAATATATGTCCTATGTGCCATGGCAGTAAAAAGTCTTTATTGCTTCTTTTTGTGCAATGTCTCTTTGCTAGGAATGTTTGGCTAATATCGAGTGTGGGTTGGCAATTCTCAGGGGTTATTTCCTGGCAATCGTGGTTGGAGCTTGTGTTTCAAACGGTTACTAGAGTTGTAGCGGAGGAAATTTTGATGGTTTTATGGGCTATTTGGTCTGTAAGGAATCAAAGAGTATGGAATCATCACAACACTGCTCCGATGGGTGTGGTTCAGATGTCTAAACGTGTTCTCCAGGAATGGTCAGCTAGTCGTTTCAAGCCGGGAGTGTCTTTAATGTCTACTGGTCCAGCTGATAGGAGTTGCGTCCGTCCTCCACCATGTAAATTGAAAATCAATACTAATGCTTCATTGCGGAATGATGGATCATGGGTAAAAGGTGGAATGGTATGTAGGAATGAGCATGGGGCATTTGTTGCTGCGAAAACATGGAGGAGACATGGTCATGTTAGTGCACTACACGCAGAAATACTCTCTTTCAGGGAAGCTTTAAGCTGGATCAAGAGTAAAGGGTGAGATGCAGTAATTTTGGAATCAGACTCTCTATTGGCAGCAAAGGCTATTACTTCTTATCATGAACAAGATAATTCTTCGTTTGGAATGGTCGCTTCTGATTGTAAATTTTTACTTTCTGAAATTGGCAATGTTGAATGCCTTTTTGTGTATAGGTCTGCGAATGTGATTGCTCACACTTTGGCAATTCGATCACATTCCTTGTCAGGCCTTGAAGATTAGGAGTCAGTTCCCCCTCCATTTATTGTTGATCAACTTATAATTGAATAATATAACCTCCTATTTTACTCCAAAAAAAAAAAAAAAATAGACATACTTATCATTTCTCATTATTTTAACAATAAGTATTATTGTTTGAAACATTTTAGCATGGACAATTTAAAACTTGCAATAATAATATTTTAAATAAATATATTTAATTAAAAATAAAATAAAATATTCATTATCCTACCTTTTATATTTCCTTTGCCAAAAATTAAAATTAGCCCTTTTCCGATCGAATTACTCCTTTCTTCTTATTCTTCTCCATTTTCCTTTTTTTTTAAAATCTCAAGAAACCAACTAAACAGCTGTTCCCAATAGTAGAACCTCGTCTATACATAGGCGAAAAGAATCATCTACAGGAAGCGAAGAAGAATCGAAAAATGAAATTGGAGGGTTTAGAATTGGAATCAAAAGCAAACAAAATTATTTAAACGTGGGAGAGAAGCCAAAGATTAGTATTTAGAACCAGTAACTGATTCTTGTCCTTTCTTAGTCTCAGAAATTGTAAACTACGTATCCTCTTCGGAGGGAAATTCATTGCAGGAGTGATAGATTAAATTCAACTGCTTAAATAGAAACTAAGAAAAAAATAATCTTTATAAAAGATATCGGGAGAAAAAAAAAAAAGAACAATTTAATAAGATAATAAATTAAAAAGAACATTTTACAACACAACTGTAATTCAGTTTCAGATAAGTTTCCATCATTTTTCCGTTGTCATTCCGGCCAAAATCCAGCATCCTAATTTTTTTCCGACGAGAAAAACCGGCACCTCAGAAAGTCGTCAAAAACTCGTCGGAATGGCTATTTCCGACAATCTTCCGGCCAGTTTCATAAACAACAAACAAACTTCAACTCATATCAACATCATA
>CATIWJ010411105.1:0-21098 GCA_949640765.1 Croton laevigatus
TGAATACAATTAGCAGGTTACCGACTCGCAAACCAAGAATAGTAGCGCTTCTTCTAGACTCATACGTGGGTTTAGAAGGGGAGTTACACGTGTAACCCTCTTATAGGTCTACTTCGGTAAGCTTATAAGGGGCGTTACATATATAATCCATATGCATTGATGAAAACTATTTATGTATGATGTGGAGGAATTAGTTTATGAATGACTACTAAAAGTAGGTTTATCGACTCGTAAACCAATAATAGTAATGCTTCTTCTAGACTCATTCGTAGGCTTAGAAAAGGAGTTACAAGTGTAGCCCTCTTATAGGTTTACTTTGGTAAGCTTATAAGGGGTGTTACATTTGAAATTTGTTCAAACGAAAGGAGGAAATAAATATTTTATTACCTTCATAGACGATAGCACAAAATTCTGTTATGTATATTTGCTTAAAATCAAAGATGAAGCATTAGAAAAATTTGTTCTCTTTAAGCAAGAAGCAAAAAACCAACTTAATAAGAAAATTAATGGTAAAAAGTGATCGTGGTGGTGAATATGTAGTACCATTTGGCGAGTATTGCTCCCAACATGGTATTATTCATGAAGTAACACCATCATACTCTCCTTAATCAAATGGTGTAGCTGAGCGAAAAAATCGCACGCTAAAAGAAATGACGAATACAATGTTAACCAGTTCTAGGTTGCTGCAGAACATGTGGGGGAAGTTGTTTTATCAGCTAATTACCTTTCAAATAAGGTATTATGTAATAAACAAGATAAGACTCCTTATGAGTTATGGAAAGGTAAAAAACCTTCTTATGATTACTTGAAAGTGTGGGGGTGTCTTGCAAAGGTAATGGCCCCATTACCGAAGAGAATGAAGATTGGTCCAAAGACTGTGGATTGTATCTTCATTGGATATGCTGAACATAGCAACGCGTATCGTTTTCTTGTGCATGAATCTAAAAATCCAGAGATACACAAGAATATGATCATAGAATCGAAGGATGCTTCATTATTTGAGAATGTGTTTCCTTGCAAATAAAGAGACACTGGATTAGGATTCAAACAGTCTCATGAGACTATTGAATGAGAAAATAATCATGATTTTCAACAACTGGATGTTGAAAATAGTGAAGATCTTCAACAAGTGGTTGAAAAGGATCCTTAATTAGAGGATGATACTGAGTTAGAGGTAGAGCCTAGAAGAAGTAAAAAGGCAAGGGTAAAAAAATCTTTTGGTCCAGATTTTCTAACCTACATGATAGAGGCAGAACCTCGAACTTACAGTGAGGCTGTGAGTTCTACTGAAAATCATTTATGGAAATAAGCTATAAGGAGTGAACTAGATTCCATACTGCAAAATCATACTTGGGAATTAGTGGATCTTCCTCCGAGAATCAAATCACTAAGTTCTAAGTGGATTTTCAAATGGAAGATGAAGGCAGATAGAACAATTGATAAGTATAAAGCTAGACTGGTTATAAAAGGTTATAGACAGAAGGAAGGCCTTAATTACTTTGATATGTATTCTCTGCGTTAAGAATAACTTCTATTAGAATTATTCTTGCAATCGCCGCTTTGCAAAATCTTGAAGTACATCAAATGGATGTAAAGACAGCTTTTCTGAATGGAGATTTTGAAGAAGAAATCTATATGAAATAACCAGAGGGTTACGTAGGTCTAGGTCAGGAAAGAAAAGTTTGTAAATTGGTGAAGTTTTTATATGGCTTAAAGCAAGCACCGAAATAGTGACACCAAAAGTTTGATGAAGCTATGATAACTAGTGGTTATCATATTAATGAGTGTGACAAATATGTTTATGTCAAAACTACAAATGTAGAATATGTTATTCTATGTTTGTATGTTGATGACATACTCATTGTGGGAAGTAATGAGAAAATGGTAAAGAGTACCAATGATATGTTGAATTCAAAATTTGAGATGAAAGATATGGGACCAGCGGATGTAATTTTAGGCATTCGAATTAAACGTTCACCTGAAGGTCTCATTCTATTTCAGTTACACTATGTGGATAAAATACTTGATAAGTTTAACAAGGTGATTTTAGTGTAGCCAGAACTCCGTTAGATATTAGTTAATATTTATCCAAGAACAAAGGTGAAGGCATAAACCAAGTGGAATATGTGAGAATAATAGGTAGTCTAATGTACATTTCGAGTTGTATAAGACCTAATATTACTTTCACTGTAAGCATTTTAAGCATGTATACAGTAATCCTGGAGAGATTCACTGGAAGGTAATTGTGAGAATACTAAGATATTTAAGATATACACGTAATTATGGACTGTATTATTCAAGAGATCCTACAGTTGTTGAAGGATACTTTGATGCGAGCTAGATTGTTGATATTAAAAACTCCAAAGGAACAAGTGGATACATGTTCACTTTAGGAGAAAGAGTTATATCGTGAAAATCCTCAAGACAAATGATTATAACCAGATCCATCATAGAGGCTGAGTTTGTAGCTTTGGATAAAGCTGGAGAAGACGCTGAATGGCTTTGGAATTTCTTGGAGGATATTCCTGAATGGTCAAAACATGTGCCTGCTATTTGTATTCACTGCGACAATCAAGCAGCGATTAATAGAGCACAAAATGTTATGTACAACAGCAAGTATAGACACATGCGTCGTCGACATAACACTATGAGGCAACTGATCTCAACGGGAGTTATCTCTATTGACTTCGTAGGATCAAAGGATAACACTGCGGATCCGCTAATCAAATGTTTGAATCAAGATCAAGTTGCTAAGTCATCGAAAGGAATGAGACTAACGCCCATGAATATTTAAGGCGCTATGTGAAGGAAAACCCAACCATGTTGATTGGAGATCCCAAGATCTTAGTTCAATGGGACAATCTAATTACATAGACCTTGTTGATCACTGTAGGGGTTCATCCATGTGTCCATTCCTATGATGTAAACAGTGATAAAACGTGAAAAAAGGGTAAGCTATGCTTCTAATGACTCTTTGTGCTTCAAAGATTGAGAAAAGAGGTTACCTATGTTAGAGTGAAGTGGGGTCACTTCAAAGGAGGCTAGTGTGGCCTAGCTCTCTGAAACTCTTGCAGAACCAGGTGATGTCCATTACCATAACAGACATAATCATGAGAACCAAAACCGCGGTATGTTGTTATTTGTGTGCAGTATGTCATCGTTTACACCAACGGCAGAATAGTTCAAGGACATCGCATCTACTAGTTAGCCAGTAAAGTACATACTTGCACAATGGAATGTTCAAAGGTTGAAGCCTACTTATCCTATGCAGATTTCGACTGTAGACTCTTATCACCACTTCAAATTTTGAAAATTCCGTTTCGTTTTCAATTTTCATTCATATAGAGGATTGTTGGAAATTTTAGGTGTTTAAGTGATTATTGGTCAACTTTGAGCATAATTATTTAACGAAAAAATTGTGATTTGAATAACATGAAATGTGTTAATGTATTCTATGCAATGCGAGCTTTCCAACGGTATATTATATGCTCAAAACGGATTTAAGGTGAATGAGAAATTGAATCTCTAAGTATACTTGAGACAATAGAATAATGAGCTAAAAATTCACTAATCCCACATTAATTAAATAAGGGATGGTAAAGTGGTTTATATTGAAAGACCATTTTGTAAGGTGTAACAATATAAGCTTAAGTTATACTCTTTCACGCACGGAGGCGCACATGAGGGGTGCAAATCCCAGTCTCGGTTTAGCAAGTTCCATGGCGTGCCCGCACATCGTACGCCTGGCGAATGCCGGCCCATTTTTACTTCTGTCGACCTTTTGCAGTCCTAATTCAATACGAATTAGCAGTGTTTTAATTCTATAAGAATTAAAACCTTATCCCTTATCCGTTCAGTTCTTTTAATCTGATTCAAAGATTGAATTGGAATCTGAATTAAACACAGCCAGACCTCTATCTTATCTCTCCATAGGCTGCCTACATAAAGAGCTGTTGTCTTCTATTTTTGACAGTTTTGCCAATCCGAATTTTGCATCCAAAATTTCCGAATTTCTACATTAAAATTCCGAAAATTTTCCTTCTTGTTTTTCGTTTTGGGTAGTCTCTATATCTAGGTTCCGGTGATAAGCTCTGCTCATGGTTGTGTTCGCCTACGCTCGCTGTTGTATCATGGGAGATAGTTGTCTAGTACGGGCAAATCTTGTCTTAAGGAGACTGTTTATATAGGTTTCAGCTTTCTTTTTTTCATCTCCTCCTTCTTCGTTTAAAGGTTTAAGTTCGGTTAAAGGTTTACTCCTCTATTATATTATGTTTATAGTTATTATTTATTTACTGTAATTATTATCTGCAATTTCTGATCAATAAAGTTTATTATATTTATTTATTTTATATTTCCGTACTAACGGATCTAACAAAAAATTCGTATAATTAAACAGGAAACTATACAAAATTAAGTTACTTGGAGAATTAATTGGATAATTATGAATTATATTCTATTCAATTTTGGCCCTAGAGTTTGTTATCGACTGGTTTGATTGAATACCCTAATAGAAGATTCTAATCTAGCGAAATCTTACATAAATTAATAATTACAACCTACTAAGGTGAATGATTGGAGGGTGTTTGGTTTAATTATTTTATGCAACTGATAGCTGTTGGATATCCAAAAGATAGAGTTTTGATGTTTGGTAAATTTTAAAATTAGTAGTTGATAAAGGTTGGGGGCCTCACACAGCTACTTATTCCATTAGCTCATATCCGAAAATTTTTCATTCGAGTGGATAGTTGATTTCTATTAGGACCATATTAATTTTATTAAAATAATTACAAATATATAATATATAATTATAATTATACTGTTTGGTAATTTTACATTTGAACTGCAACTGCTTCTGAATTTTTATCAAACACTAACCTAATTTGCTACTAGCTATTCTCCACCAGTTACCAGCTATCAGCACCCGCTACAACCTACCAGTGCTAGTATGAACAACTAAACCAAACATATCCAATATGAAACTATCAAAATTAACTTAATAGGTTCAAATTGTCTTTCAATAGGATTTGTCATCAAATTTACATGTTATCTTATTGACAATAAGATGGAAATTTTTCAATTTAAAATTCCTATTTTTTCTATTATTGGCGGACAAAATATTAAATGGTGAGATATGTTCAACCTTTTATATATATATATATAAAAAGGTGAAGCAGACCCTCTAGAAATAAAAAGCATGCTAGATATTATCTATTGACACGTCTGCTGGACGGTCAGATAGACATTAGCATTGGAAATGATTTTTTTAAAATTATTTCAATTTTTCTGATGTGTTCTATCAAATAAAAGTAATTTATTGTTGTATTGGAGATGCTCTAATAGAATTTTTTTTTCTAGAGGGTCTGCTAAACATTGTCTATATTAATATTATTATATGATTGACTATAAATTAAATTCTGAACCCAAAAAATAAAGGAAAATAAAAAATAAAAAATATTGCATTTGAGAGAATTTTTTGAACCTAAACTTTTACTTCAGCCACATGATCGTTCACACTTTCTATTTTACTTGAAACATCCCGATGACATCAATGGAGAGGGCAACGTGGGGATGGAATTTGAGGACTTTAAGATTTTGGTAAGAAGACCTTTACTCAGTGTCACCCTTATCTTCAGATATATTCAACTTTTAAATACTAACTTTTCTAATTATTGGTAGACAGACAGAATTCAAAGTTGAAATTTATTGTTGCAGAATGTACATGTCATGGAGCGAATTTGCTTTGAAGCAAATTATGCCGTCCAGCATTTTTATTATTTTTTGTGAGAATTATTTTAGGTCTTCAAATTTGACTTATCTATGCATATATTTCGATTGATACATTAAAAGGTCAGCGTAGATTATAAAAATAAAACTTTTGGATTTTATCATTCATATTTTCTAATTTATGCCGGTAGTTAAGTATGAAAAACCAATAATAACTCTAGTTATTTAATTAATGTTGAAAAAATAATTATTTCGGTCTTTGAAATTTGACCTAATTTACTATATAAGATTTTTATATTGTCTAATATACTAAAAGGTACTGGAAAAAAATATACTAAAAGGTCCAGATAGTTTTAATTTAATATCTTAAATTATCAAATTATTTATTTAAATTATTGGGAGAATTTCTTCCCTTTTTATTTTTTTTAAATACCGGAAAAATATTTAACTATATGTCTAAAAAATTAAAATAAACATATAAATAATTCATAGTATTTTGTATATAATTAAGATATATAATTGTAAAATGTTCAAAATTTTATTGATAAAATATGAGACTAAAGTCTAAATTGTAGCATTTTTGTTTTATTCTGTAAAAAATTCACAAACATTGATGAATCATTTTATTCTTTTACAAAGTACTCATTTTCCTTTAAAAATGAAGAGGAGATTGCATTTTAAAATTTTAGTTTTATTTGTGAATTGGCGAGTCTCTTACCGTTAATGTATGGAAGATGCGTCCTATATATATGTTTTGGCCTAATGCATAATTTGCTCTCAATTTTTACCTAAAAAATTATTTGGCTCCTTCATTTTTGCATGGAGCCAGTTTACTTCATGAACTTAAAAAAATCAAGACCTTTTAATTCTTTTCTACAGTGAAAATTGAAAAGTTAATCGCAAACTCTGCTAAGCGCGTCAACAATACCAGCAGAGTGAATAATACATTATTTTATTAATAAAATACTTTTTAGTTAAAAAAATAAAATCAGAAAAAACAAAAAATTTGAAAAATAGCTAATATCTCCTCCTTTCCTTCTTCTTCTCATAACTGAAAACGCATATATTCGCTGGAAAATGCAATATAAATTTTGCAACTCGCCAAAAAATCTCAAGTCGGAAAAATAGCAACCAAATCATTCAAACTTTACATCAAAATAAAACTTATAACAAGAGGATTGAGAATATACCATTAAACTTGACAGAAAATTGCCGAAAGACATCAGAAAAAACCTCAAAATCCGTCAGTGAACAATGGCAAAAGTAGTACCTGAGAGCTTCCATCCGCATGTATGGTCGACTTCAGTGGAGTCTCGCCACCATGCTGGTACCATTGAGCTCGCCAAAAGAAAGGCTTTATGGTGGTAGGCGCGTCTAGACAATCAAACCAGCAATGGTGGAGCTATTGTCAGCGAAAGTCACTGAGTCCTCTTTTCTCTTTCCTCTCCCTATGCTGCTCTCCATTTTGCATTCTAATTTCTATTTGTTTTTTTTTTTAATTCTTTTCTTTTTAAAGCGCAAATGCATAATAGAATTGAACTAGAAATGGTAGATCCAGACGTGTTTCTTGTGTTTGGGGTTCAAAATCCCAATAACATAACAAATCTTCAACATCGACTCGCCCCTTGTTGCCTTTTTCCAATTTTGTTTCAAAACCTCAGTTGAGAAATTAGGTTCCTGAAGAGAAAACGATTTAAAGAGGGTTGAAAAGAGTAAGGCAGTGGAGATGAAGAAGGATAGAGAAGAGGTAATGGTGCAGTTGTGGAGATAGAGGAGGAGATTGTGGCGAGCTTTGCTTCTGAAGACAAACATATTAGGAGAGGAGATGAACAATTTAGGAATAATAATAATAATAATAATAAATATTTAGTTACTTTTTTGCCATGTGTCGGCGTGTGTATTACATGCACAAAACTCAGCCTAGTCATTCCTTTGTAGGGATCAAAATGTGACGTTTTTTGCAATGTTATGGAGTAAACTAGCTCTCCGCAAAGATAAAGGAACCAAATGATTTTATGGCTAAAGGTTGGGGCAAAATATGCATTAGGCGTGTATATGTTTTCACCTTTTGCTTTGCTAATTATTCAGAATCTGTTAATATTGTTGACAACAACATCACAATTTTATCCCTTTTAAGTTTTAACCTACCGTTATCAATTAGTATTTATTTGTTACTAAATTAAAACCTCTATAAATTAATATTATTGGTATCAAGATATTTTATTATTTTATAAAGATATTAATTAACTGATAAATTAATATTTATTAATTTAAAGAGATTTTTATGATTGATTGAAGTTAAAAAAACATTATATTTTGAAAAAATTCATGTACTATATCATATTAATTGAATGAATTTAAAACATAGATTCATAGTACATAATATTAATGAAAACTAACAAATAATGTTCATTGTTTCTTCATAATTACATATTATTCATTAGTGCGTAACGAAACACCTATAACGTTTAGAACTCTTCATAATTTTTTTGTGTAGTTTGAGAACACAATATCAGAAGTTTTGGATGCTATAAGAAAAGTTAGACATGAGTTCCAACTAGACTTAAATTTTAAGGGGGGAAAAACACTAAAATCATATTTCACTTATTGTCTTAATTATATTTGTATAAGTTTATATAATTATTAATTTATAATATTAATGCGAGCCTATATTTATATAAGAGTATTTTGAAAATATATTATCTTATCGAAATTTGTTAAATTTTCAACTAGCTCAAGTCGAGACCGTAAAAAAAATATTATCTTAGAGAGTTTATTAATTTACTGAATATCAATTTAAAAATGTCGTACTGTACTAATAATAAACATCGCAACATAGTGGAGGATTAATAACTAGTTACTACTACCTTCGTATTTTTCATTTCTTTATATTTCAAAAGCTATGATTAGATTCAAATTTGGTGTTGATAGTTTGATGTGTTAGGTTAGATAAATTAAAATATTATTTATATATAACTAAACTACAGTAATCATATTTTATAACTAAACTAAACATACTTTAATCCACCTAATCCAACCCATTAAATTATCAACACCAAACTTAAATCTAATTATACCTTTTAAAATGTAAAGAAATGAAAAATATGCAAACAAATACTGCAATCATGGTAATTTCCCATTCATTCATTTTATTTATATGGGAACCTCATAGCTCATTCACATAATTTTTAGTCAATGTCTATTATATTCATAGTTGTTAGAAAATTCACGATTTAAATCTTACGATTTAATACAAATTTCACCCCTATTGATACGAATCTATATAGTGAAACATTTTTACATTGAATCTATATGTTTTAGTAGATTCGAAAGTGAATTTATATGATTCGGTCTGATTTATCAACTATTCTAAAAAAAAAATGTAAGTAAAGAAAAAAAAAACACTTCAAGAACTTATATTTTTATTTTTTGATACTTCAAATTTGGGTATTTAAAATTTAAGGGTTTATTTAAAATTTCAATATAATTTTTAAATTTTTTATTTAATTAAAGAATATTGTATTACTATGTTTATAATTTTTCTTAGTCGTCCTTTTAGTAAAATATATATATAAAATCTCAAAATATAATGCACTAATATTTTTTTTTTAACATAAATATAACTTACGCACCTGAATGTGAAAAAGGAGATTCGAACACTATCCGTTTGAACAAGTGCAGATTGTTTACCTTTATATAATGCACTAATATCATTTAGCTAGTTTTTTATTTTGTTTCCAAACTTAGTTATACTCTCAAAATAAATTTTAAATTTATTACGTATCATACAATTCAAAATTCTAGATTCAAGAATTCGGTGAACCGAGAATTTGGTGTTTCGATACTCAATTTGATTCCCGATTCAACAACTATCACATCACACACTTGCCACAAACTTGCCTAACATCACTCCCCACCAAAATGGTTTAAATTGTACATGTAGTTTAATGAAAAATAGGGTATGAAACGAAGAGGATCAAAATGAAATTGTGGATGTTTAAATAAACAGAACCACATCCAAGAGAATCCCAGAGTTTCCCTGTTCAGATTATAATATCAATTGCAGTACTAATCGATCACTAATCATTCCAAAATCAACCAGCACATACAACCTTGTTAATGAACTACCTTAAATCTTATGGTATTTGAATAGCTAAAACTGCATATCATGGTATAACTCGTGCTAGAAGCAAAAATATAATTCATTCACTGCCGAAATGAGCATTGTAATAATGTAGCAAAAACTTCAAAAGAAAAGCGGACAGTACAAAATATATCCCCCCCATCTGTCCATTATTTTTTGGTTGTCTTGACAGGGGATACTGTGATTCTAACACCAAACTGATTTCATATGAGATGAGATCTAACTAGCAATCATATTTTCATGATCATCCCTCGGACAAAAATTGGTCAACGCAAAAATTGCTGCAATATTTCAAAGTAAAAAAGAATAATCTCCAAGACTCCGACTTGAGAGTCATTAATCCTATGTGTTTATTACCCTATTGATTTTGAGCTTCCACAAAATGACAAGATATTTCTGTTGTTCTCCAAATTTAAGCCTTTGCAAGTTCAGCTGCAGCAGGGGCAGCAGGAGCAACACCACCAGTGGTAGGCCTGAAAAATAACATAAAAGACCATTAACACAGTAAACTAAGCAAACCTCATAACTAAATCTAAATGGAGAACCATAAAAACTTACAATCCCACAAAAACTTTGAATGCATCATAGATACCCCACTGAGCTCCAGTAAGAGTACCAATCATGACTATACGGAGAGGAAGCCCTCGAGTAAATAAGCCCCACAATCCTAGCTTCTTCACAGCCTGAAAAAGTAAATAAAAAAAAATTGTTAAAATCACAAGCACATAATATTAATTTCTAGAGAACCACAATAAATAAATAAATAACAGCTACTCACATCACCAACAGTTGCTCCTTTAGCGTTGTTGAGGAAAGAGACAAGATTATCAGCAGGATGAGATACAATAGCACAGAAAACACCAGCAACGTAACCACCAGCAAAACTAATTCCCAATTGTAATGGTTTGCTGCAATCATTCTTTGGCTTTGGAACAGCATGCTTGTAAATCAGCTCAACAATGGTCTCAAAGGATGCAAACTTCATCATTGTGTCTGCAATAAAAAGCATTTTGACCTTAGGAATTGCCAAAACCACTATCCATGCTATTATCACAAAAACTAAATGCTCAGATAGTTAAGAAAACCAGAAACAGGAAGATCTGATAATGCTGAAATAATAAGATCATCCCAAATGCAAGAGGAGCTCACAAACAAGACTACTGATTGACAAATTACTAACAGCAATACAAAGTATATACAATGAAAACAAGAGCAGGCATATAGATGTTTTGTCCACATTACAGTAAATGCGATCACAGTATGTACAATAAAATTACAGAAGTTCCCCTGGAAAATAAATAGATCAAGCCACTATCAATTGGAAGCTAAACAAACAGCAAATTCACAATTCAGTTGTTGCTAATACAATAAACAATAAATAATTGATACCGTATACTTTAGCATAGTGATTAATAAAAAATGCAAGTGAAAAATTAATATCACAAATACATAGCAGGAGAAATAGTAAAATGATGGTTATCAACTTCCATTATTGCACAAGAAATAATTATGAGTAAATGAATAGCTGATTACTTACATGGAATTTGACGTCCCCAAAGAGGAACAATACCTTTGTACAACCTGAAAAATTCCACAAGAGATTTAGAGATTAACTTAACATAACTAACATAGCAAATTCAGAGTTTTTCATTAACTTCTTAAACTTACCCTAATGCGCCTTCAGACTTGACAAATTTAGGAAGACCATCAGCCAAGCCTCTAGCAAAACCAGGCTGGGTTTGTACACGAACCTTTACTGCCTCAAAAGGACAAAGAGCAATATCTGCAATAACTTCAGCAGAGGCAGAACCAGCAAGATAAATCAAAGTCTTGTACTTGGCAGCATACTCCGGTCCAGCAATATCAGAGTAGTATTTCTTGAAGAACTCATAGAATCCAAATTTGCAGGCACCCTGAGCACTATAGCCAAGGAGGGTTGGTACCCAACCTCTGAAGAAGCCTCTAACACCCTGTTCCTTCAACAGCACTCCAAAACCAGAAGAGATGCTTTTGTACTTTGCAGGATCAATCTGGAAAATGCTTTACCATTTTAGTTTATGGCATTTCAAATTACACTTATGAAATGTCAAAACAATTGATCAATGTTTGGTTGTTCAAAAGCAAAATACATGAAAGTAATCACCCATCCATCCTAAAATATTAGTCTATTTCGCCAATTTGTTTGTTCAAAATTAATTAGAATTTAACATATCAATTTTTTTCCCCCGCAAAATACACTCTATAATCCACATAACTTCTCCATTAGGGTACTCTTTAATTTCTAACTGAATTCTAATCCAATTATTATTTTGAGACATTGGAAATATTTAATGTAGCAAAAATGTGAGTTCAAAATAAGCATTATTGATCATAATTTACATTGTGTTGACACCAAAACAAAGGGAGAAAAGCACAAATTTCCATCAATTTCACAAAGGGAAATAGTACATGTAGAAACGGAAAACCATCAACCATTTCGCAACAAGTCTATAAAAGCCGATATAAATATGCATACAGATCTATTTGAAGCATATTAACAAGGGCAAAGCGCAGGTTAGAGAAATCACATTTCAATACACTATGTACTAATACTACCCAAAACAAAAGACCCTATACACAATATTTTCCCAGCGTAGTATACAATCAAGAGCAAGAAGTTAAACATTAAAAGTTCAAATAAACATTCACACCTCGCAGAAAATTATAAAATAAGAACACAAGTACAGAAGCATTATAACAGTTCTCTTGTCGCACAATTAGATCTCTTCAAAAATCTAAAGAGCAGATAAATAAATTAACAACCGAAACATTGCAGTTAAACAGAGATCTAATACCGATCCAAGGATGAAGCTATCAATAAAGCAATTACTACACAACTCCTATAAAGATCGCGAAATGCAGGAGAAACGGAATTGAGCAAAGGAAAAGGAAAGTAAATACAGATCTAATCAAACAATTAAAACAGCAAAATCAAGCAAATAAGAGGTAAATCACAAAACAAGCACAGATCTAAAGAAACAGTACCTGCATATTGCATTTGACAAGGTCAAGAGGAGTGACAGCCATGTGAGTAAGTCCACAGCTAAGAATACCTCCAAAAGTGCAAGCAGCATAGAAAGCCGGCGAGTACATCTCTATCTTCCCTGGCTCACTAGGAGAGGGGATCACGAAGCCACCAGACTTTCTCATGACTGACGGCGATGGAGATGGAGATGGAGATACTTCAGATAGGTTGTTGGAGTGAAGGAGTTTAGAGACGGAGAGGGATTTTGCGGTGGATGTAGAGTAAAGGAAGCTAGGAATTAGAGATTGACGATGAAAATCTGCGGAAGCCATTTCCGGTGAGAAAGGAGGATTTCAGAAAACAAAAGGCAGCGAGAGAATTAAGAAAAGAGAGAGGCGTTCTTTGCCTAAGTCCCTCGCCTGGGTTGCCAAATGAAAGAAAGCGAGAGAGCTGGCCCTTCCAGTTTTATTGGCCAACCTGCCCTACTTGCAACTAATTTCGCGTTCTTCATACGAGATGTTTTCCTGCCTCCCTAAATTGTCCACTCCTTCTTTGCTTATTTACAACTTTAGCATTCGACCTCAATACTCGGTTTGAATCAAATCATACTCAACTCAACTGACGGTTTTGCTTCGGCCGTTCCGGTTTTGTCCGGACGTATTGATCCGTTTGGCATTACTATTAGCTATTTCAGCATAATTTCTTTCCTTTCCTTCCTCCAACCCGTTAGATTAAACCGATCAATTTAGGTTTTCTTTTTACAAATGTAAAATTATTCCATTGATCAGAAGCAATTACAATTAATTGATATGCAAATGATATGAAAAATTTCCCTTCTAGTTTAAAGGTAAGTTCGAGAAAACATTGGAGTAAAATTGAAAAGAAAAAAGGAAGGGTAGGATTGGTAATTATGTGAAAGGTTAACGTCACATCATATGCACAATGTGTAAAGAACCCGCTGGGATGGGAGGTATATTCCAGGAAATATATTGCGAACATCAATATCGGTCAAAACTAACGTCTAAAATTATAGAAGTCAATATATATATATATATATATGGGGAGAATTACAATTAAATTCATGCTAATTTTTTTTTTTGCCCTTAAATCCATGCTAATTAACTAATAGGTCCCTCCCTTATAAGTCTCTCACTTTTGTAAAGAACCCTGTAAATATATGGGCCCTTCCATCCAAAAAACACAAAATTTTCATGAGTCAAATGGGAACAAGTCAAACATTTTTTCTTATAACTCCAAAATACCCTTGTTGCTATTATTTTAATATTATTTTTTAATATAATATTTATTTATTTTAAAAAAAATATTCTCTTCTCCAAAACCCAAAAGCCACCCTTGACGCTGCTACTATCGTGACTGTCGTTGCCATCACCATCTTCTGTGTAAAACCTTTGATTTTTTTGTGAGTTTTGAGTTTAAAAGGAAAATGGTAATTTTGCATCCTAGAGGTAAAATAGTCATTTTATATTTTTATATTTTATTTTGATATAACTTAGTAATTTAGATGTCCGTTTGATATTCAGAATGATAAGATAGTGTTTTGAGTATAATATTGTGTTTTTAAATTCTGGGGATATTTTTATCATTTTTATATTTTTGGTGTTTTTTATAAATTAAAATATTTCATTGATTTTTATTAATGAAAAATATCTAACTAATTGAAATTGGATATTTAATTGTGAATGCATGTTGGTGTTGGATTAGAATTAGTGTTTAAATTAGAGTTGGATTAGAATTAGTGTCTAAATAGGATTTAGGGGTTAATTCATTAAATAAATTATTTATGGGGTTATTTTGTAATTTTAAAAAGGAATTTTGTCTATAAATACTTGAGGAATCAGGTCTATGGGTGTTTTAGAGGCTTAGAATTTCGGGTGTCATGAAAAATAGGGTTTAGAGGGCAAAAATTCATTCAGCTATCGTTTTGAGAGGAGACGCGCGATCAACCCTTTCGTTCGGCGTAGAAGTAGTGTCGTCTGGCGAGGTTCCTCGGCGCGCTAGCCATGTCGTTGGGCCTGTGGCGTTCTGTCGTTCAGCCAGCCACGGCCTGCTAGCCCGTATCATTTTGTTATGTCTCAAGCAGCAGTTTTTTGACTTTTTTTTTTTTTTTTGGTGTTTTTGAGGTTTTTCTCGATTCCTTTGCATTATTTTGATTCCAATTTAATTCGAGCATATTGGGTTGATTGTTTTTCTAATTATTTGATTTAAATTGAATTAATTAAGATTTTTAATGAGAATTGAGATTTAGGGTTCTAAATTAAATTTGAGAAATTTTATTGTTTTTAAATTGGTTAGGGTTTCAATTAAGATTCTGGAATTTAATATTAATGATCATGTTAGAGTTTAAAGTAATTAAATTAGGTGTTGGGAGTTTCTAATTATTTTAATTAACTGAATGTCCATGAAAAATTCTCTGATGTGATGTCATGTTGATACTGTGACTTTGACACATTTTCATAAATTATAGAAAAATAGTTTTAATCTGAAATTTTAATATGTTTGAGTTCTGGAATTTAAGTTTTGAAAAAAAATATTTTGAGTTAAGTTTTCGATGGTTTGGTTTTCGAAATAATTTAATTTCTTTACTGCTATCAGATTGATATCTATGCTGTTTGTGTTTTATGATAAAATTGGTTTTGAGGGATCTAAAAGCCTCCAAAAATTCTAAAATTTTGAGGTATCATTAATAAGGTTTGAAAGCATGTTTTGGTAAAGTATCGGAATTTTTTTATTGTACAAATTATTACTTATAAATTTTTGAATGTGAATCCGTTGTGTGAATATTTATTGGTAAAATTATTTCTTTTAGGATTCACTTCCTTTGATAAAATTGATTTAGGTCAAATATTAAATAAGTATTTCAGTTCTGAAACTTAGTTTGGAAAAATTGTATTTTGCGAATTAAACTTGGTTTTGGATTGGTTAAATGTGCGATTAGGAAATTTGGTTAATTGCATGCATGCACGTCATGCATTAGCTTTCGCTTGCATATATTTAGAGGTGTTAATGATTCCTAATTATTGGTTAGACGGTGGTCCAGCAACACATCATACCTGAGTTGGTGGATTGCTTGATTGATTGTCAAACTAGGTAAGTTCTATGGGTGTATGTGATTATTTGTAATATGCTACTTGCTAATATATATATAATAACCCTTCTTATTTATTATCTTTTCTATTTCGATATATTATATTATTTCTTTACCCAAGCTTATATGTTATTAGGAGACAGAGAAATATGTGTGTTTTGATATATTATCTGATCATCTAAATATGAAATTACTTGTGTTGTGCGATGGTGTGTCGTATGGGGACAGATGATATTTCTGTTCTGATATATGATTTCTGTTCTGAGGCATATTACCTATTCTATTTGATTCAGTATTTGATTTCTATGGTTAGTATAAGGTTGGATTATGTTCTGATTTCTGTGGTGAAATAAGAGAGGATGCGTTTTTGGGGAAGACCCCGACATACCATCTTGTTTGGAATTGATTTATTTGATTTCTGATATTACTGTTTATAGAAGTATTTTTCTGCCATTCATGGATTTAATGAGTGCCTATATATAACGTTCACAATCATATAGGTTATTTTGCAGATTTTCGATATTCCACTGCGGCGAGACTCAAATTCTTTTTTCTTGAGCCGAGCATTCGAGTCGAGTTAGTTAGTTTTGTTGGATTTTTATTTTAGTTGATTTTCAGATTGTATAATTTTAGTTTGGTTGATTTGCATTTTTAATTTAAAAAGAAATTTTTATTTAGTGATTTTTGTGTAGTTTTACATTCTTGTATTTATTTTTACAGGTTTATACGATCATACTTCGATCTAGCTACATACCGGTCGCGGCCCTGATTAAGTCGTGTCATTATGTCCAAAAAATGCCTAAAGTTGTTTTGTTAGCCTCTGGAAAACCTCGCATCTAGCTACCATTTTGACCACCTGTGGTCGTTGATAAGTAGATTATAAGCACTTAAAGTAGTTAAAATTGCTAAAATATCTTAGCTGAGTAGTAGTGGAGATATATAGAAATTATAAATAAGATTATTTTGGGTTTTTACTTGGTTAAAGAACATCTTCTTGTAAGGAGTTATTTATAAATTATAAATTAAGTTATATTTCTCAAAGGAAAAGTATAAGTTATAACTTTTGTAAAATTACTTATAATTTGAAGTTGAAGTTATAAATAAGTTATAACTTTTGTATAAATTACTTATAATTTCAAATTCAAATTTTAAGAAATACTTATCTTGCCTCCTTATAAATTAAAAATTCTTTATAATTTAGTTTCACTAATTTATAAGAAAAAAAAATCACTAATTTTAGGGGGAAATGAGCTTTTACAGAGTTTTGGTAAAAGCTAAAAAATGGCGCTTTTTCTTTTTCTACAAAAAACCAGTTTGACCTTTGAAAAATATTACTCTTTAATTGAGGGACTATACTTAAAATAATTTGACAAGTTAAAATAATTTAACTAATTTTATTAATTTTTACAAAAAATTATGCCTATGTAAATAAAAGGAGAGCATCCATATAAAAAAATTATATATATATACATACATACCACTTAAGTATTTCACTTTTGAAACTATTAAATACATGGTTGCTTCCGGTAAAAAAAAAAAACACAAAATTTTTAGGAGTCAAATTTGCAAGTACAAATTGAGTCAAACATTTTTTTTTAATAACTCCATAATACCTTTTCTTCTGTCATTTTAATATTATTTTTTATAATATAATATATATTTATTTTTCAAATATCCTCTACTCCAAAACCCTGCAGCCAACCTTGACGTTGCTGCCATCATGACTGTGGTTGCCATTACCGTTTGTTGTCTCCAAAACGCCAAAGACTATTTTGAAAACTTCCCATCTAGCTACCATTTCAACCACTAGTGTCATTGAGACGTAGATTATAAGTGAATGCCTGAAAATGTGATTAGCCCGATAGAGGTCTGATGTAGGCTTTATATAGGCAGTAAAGTCTAAAAAATTTCGCGTCCAATAAGATTCAACGGGCCTATTGAATCTTGGAGCCAAGAAGCACCTAGATTCTTGAGGTCTAGCAGCCTGTCCAGAAGGCAAGGTCAGTTAGACGACCTCTCCCCTTACCTAGACAATAGCGACCTCTCCCCTGAACTAGGTAGAGGCGACTTTATCTTGAGTCCAGGTGAGGGTGATCTTCCCTCAAACTGAATGTTTAAAGGGGCGACCACACTTTTTGAAGCGACTCAAACATAAAAAAGGCTTACAATACAATAGTAAAAAATATTAAAATACCTTAGTTGGGCAGTAGTGTAGATATATGGAAGTTATAAATAAGGTTATTTTGGTTATTTAGTCAAACATCTTCTTAAGAAATTATTTATAAGTTACAAATAAGGATAAGTTGTAACTTTTGTATAAGTTACTTATAAGTTAAAATTCAAAATTTAAGATATACTGAACTTACCTCTTTATAAGCTACCAACTTCTTATAATTTAGTTTGACCACCTCATAAGCACAAAAAACACCTCTTAATTTTAGGGAAAATGAGCTTGAGGGAGTTTTGGTAAAAGCTAGAAAATGATGTATTATAATTTTTTTGAAAAAATTACTATTTCACCACTAATGTTAAGCTATAATTTTTATAATTCATTTTTGATAAAATTACTCTCACATTATTGCTTTTTGACTACTATTCCGTTATTTTATTAACTATTGTGCGAATTCAAAAATTTTAAAGGACTTGCCTCTCTCGATGCCGGCCTTCAATACCAAGAACTCCAGGCCAAGCCACCACCTTCAATACCGGCTTCATCACCGCCAGTGACGGCCACTGGACTCAAGCCAATATAATTTGAATGGTGGATATTATTGCCAAAGATTAGAGCTTGATCAATTCATGAAGAGTGACAAAACGCAGAAATAAGAGAAGAAATAGAGAGAGAAAAAAACGGACCTCCATCATCGCCGCTACCAAGCTCTGACCGGTAAACTATTACCTCTATTTACATTGTCTCAGTCTGAAGAGCTCATAGGTGTCCTCAAGTTCCTTATCCTGTGGCGAGAGATGGGACTTTGAATCGGGTTGGGTCAATTAACGTTTCAGATCATAGGACATACTAATGCATTTTTCGGCGTTTTCCTACGACATTTTGGGTATCAAATGCTTCATCTCAGAGCTCTTTCTTTTGGTATATGAGTTTGTCCATTTAGTTGCCGTTTTCCAGTGGACGAAGATTGGAGATCGAAGAGGGTTTTTAAGTTTCAAGTTTCTGCCTATTCTCTCTCTTTCCTTTGTGGTTTCCTTGCCTTTTTCCTTTTCGTTTGAGTATCCAGGTTACTCTTGCCGGCACTCCAGCTTGAGTTTGGTGGTTGTTGTTGGAGGTGATAAGGCTGGCGTTGAAGGTAGCGGCGTTGGAGTTCCTGGTGTTGAGAGAGGAGAGGTTGGTCTGATTGGTCCAATTTTAGTTTAATCCTTCCAAATTTATGTTTGGTCCTTTAAAAATCTTTCAATTTGCACAATATTTATATATTAATAGGATATACAAAAAAAATAGACAAAGTGATGAAATAGTACAAGAGCCAAAGAGCAATGATGTGAGAGTAATTTTATCAAAAATAAGTGATAAAATCGTAATTATGGTTAAATATAAGTGATGAAATAAATAATAATTTCCCTTTTTTCTTAAAAAAAAACCCCTTTATTTGTCATTTTTGTTTATTTTTCTCCCTTTACTATATTGTGTATTGCCAACACGAGTCAAAAACTCAACTAAAACCAAAGTTTAAAGAATTTTCATGAAGTAAAATCTCTTTAAATTAATATTCAGTAAATTAATAAATTCTCTAAGATAATATTTTTTTTCGATCCTGACTTGGATCTGTTGAAAATTAATAAATTTTGATAAGATAATAAGATAATATATTTTAAAATACCCCTATGTAAATATAGGGTTCCATTAATATCATAAATTAATAATTATATAAACTTACACAAATATAATTAAGAAAATTTAGTGAAATATAATTCTAGTGTTGTTTATTTTTTCTTAAAATTTAAGTCTGCTTGAGCTCATATCTAACTTTTTTTTATTGCATAAAAAATTTCTGGTGTTGTGTTCTCGAACTACTCCAAAAATTTGGTGAAGAGTTCTAGATACGATAAGTGCTTCCTTACGCATAACTGGTTTCAAAGGTATTTGAATATCTCTTGTACTCACATAATTTTTTGTGTATTTGATCCGTCATTATTGATTTCGTGATACCTTTTAGATGAGGAGCCATTGTTGGATGTGGTTTCAAAAAATTTTATATCTTGTTTATATATTATTTTCTATCCCCATCATATATTGAATATTTTTGGTAAAAATACAATGAATAATACTCAATTATTAAGAAACAATGAGCATTATTTATTAGTTTTAATTAATATTATGTACTATGAATCTATGTTTTAGATTTATTATATTAATATGATATAATGCAATGCTTTTTGATGTAATCAAAATTTAACTTCAATCAAATACAAAATTTTTTTTAAATTAATAAATATTAATTTATCGATTAATTAATATTTCTATAAAATAATAAAATATTATGATCCAACAATATTATTTTATAGAGGTTTTTTGTATGAAGCTTGCATTATTTTTGCATCGAAAAATAATTTTTATTTTAAAAAAAGTTGTCACCATAGACAATTAAAGAAAAAAAATCTAAAATTACTCCAAATTTAGCCCAAACGGCAAAAATAATTAGGGTTTTTTTTAAACAAAACACTCATTTTGAACCAAAAAAACTACTTTCGAACCAGTTTGCTCCTCCAGTTGGCTTCTAAACATTTGTGAACGACTACTTTGCTGCCTAATGTTTCAAAAATATACTTTTTGATCCACAAAAGACAGGGATAATGACATATTTGGTGTGAATGAGGATATTATTAACAGATTTGGTGTGGAGATTTAGTAAATTACAAGTTTGGTGTGTTTTTGGGTGAGGAGACAAATGTGCAGACTGCCCAGCCACATGTCATACCTGTACCCAACTTGCCAGTTGAAGAAGTGTGAAGAATCGCCTCGGAGCTAGTGCGGAGAATCTTGGCAGAGGTGGCGTGTTGGACATTGTTGAGTCAGGAGGCTGTCGTCCACGTGTCCCTGCACCACGCTAGTGTAACTGGCGAAATGGCATAGCAGTCAGACGCATGCAACGGCCCCTGGCCAC
>CATIWJ010411220.1:0-65750 GCA_949640765.1 Croton laevigatus
TTTAATTAACTCATATGCATATTTAATTATAATAACAACTTAAATTATCATCAATAAATTCATAAAATATTTATTTTATAATATTTTTCACAAAACTTAGTTTCAAATATTTATTTCATAAATATTTAACTTAATCGTAGCCTTTAATTAATTTATTAATACCCCAAAAATATTTAATTTTAAAAATAAATCCAATTTATTAATTCATAAGCTGTTTGGACTTAAATGAAAAGAAATAATAAGTTCAGGGGTCAATACCATAGACGGAGGGGTGTTTTTGCAAACGGTCAGAAGTACTGTGGAGGCGTGCGTTATTTCTAGAAAGTTGAAGCACCAGATCGGAGATTCGCCATCTCCTTCTCCCGATTTCAGTCTGAAACGAATCGCGATAGATCCGGTTTCTGGTTTCGTCGACGAACGACGCTTCCGGCAACGTTAGGAGGCAACCCGAACATCGATCTCCTCCTCTCAGTCTCTGCAGTTGTTTTGTGGTCTCTAAGTAGTCGGAAAGTGACATGGATCGAAGGAATCCGAGGTTAAAGATTTCGGATCTCCTCCTTGGATCCAATCGAAAACGACGCTCCGACTGCCGTTCGGGAGGTTGCTGGTCACCATCTTGATCGTCAGGCCACCGATGAGGGACACCTGATATCCGTTGTCCGATTCGTCACCGGACGGCGACGGAAAATGGAGAAGAAGAAGGAGCTCGGTTTTAATGGAAAATAATGTTTTTCTTTATATATATATATATTTTTTTTTTCCTCTATGTTTTTCAATTCCCAGCCTCCTCTCTTCCTCATTCTTTTATAATGAAATTCTTAATTGATTAGCACAAAATCATTGTCAAATTTCAAATCATCCATTTTTAATTTAATTATTTAACAAAATATTTTTAAATCAAAATGGCTAAATTATCCCTAAATATTTTATTAATTTACGCATCTTAATTGGTCAATAATACCCTCAACTATTTCTACAATTTTCGTCAAATTTTATTAGGCTAATTTTTAATTTATGGTGTCACCTTATTTTCCTGGTGCCAATCACGATTGAAAATTACATCTATAACTAAACCTTATAAAAATTACTCGTTTCAATGTCTAACCTCCAAATTTGATATTTTTAAAATTAAATTCTATTTCTAAAATTTCTGATGACCAAAATACCCTTAATAGAATTTTTATTACTAAACCAACATTTAAAAATTCAGGGTGTTACAGGCACCCACCGGAAAATCAACGCCGGAAAGAAAAGCCATCACCAATCGCAACAATGTTTACATCAAATTGAAGCTAAGGAAAAGAGGAATCTATTCTTACCCAAATCGGAGCCAAAATCTGACCAGAAATGATCGGAAAATCGAGAAATCCGATCGACCATAATTTGTACATGAATTTTGTTCCAGCTGTAGATACATCAATAGAAAGATCGTGCTATGAGGATTCCAAATCAGTTTTCCAAGTCACCGTCCGACCACCATAGCGGCCGGAATCTTCATCGAAAGTTTCGATCGCTATTTACCTTTAGTTACCGGAAATGGCATTTTTCGGCGGAGATATCTACATCAATCAAAAGCTCTCGTTGCAAGGAGTCGACCGATGCCTTCCTTTTCACCGTCGGACGCCGAAGCACGCCAGAATCCCTGTCGGCAGTCTCGATCTGTGCTTCCTCTCTCCTCGCGCTATTCACTCACTCTCTCTCTCCAATCCTTTGGTCGCCGAGCAAAAATGAAGAAGCAGGTGCAAGAGAAGAAGTGGAAGGGGACGGTGGCGAAAGCAGCTAAGGTGGCAGTGGCGGTAGAACTCTGCCGCTGTTGCAGTTTTGGCAATTGAAGAAGATGAAGAAGGGGAGGACGAAGAAGAAAAAAAGGGAAAATAAAATTTAAGTTATTATTTATTTATTTTTTTTATTTTAAATAATAATAATATTTATAATAATATTTATTTTAAATATCCTTCGAGTAAAAATACTGAAATGCCATCAACTATTAAATCAAATTACCTAAAATAATTGGACTATAATACCCTCTATATATTTTATTATTTACAAAAATATCAATGAATTAAAATTTATAAAACGTCCTTCAAAATAAATTTTATTTTCAAATGAGTCCTTTTAATTAAAAATTAATATTTAAAAATTAGAGTGTTACAGATTTGTCATTCTTATAAGTCTTGTCAAGTCAAAATTGGATTAGTGGATACATGTGGTTCAGTAAGGGGACTGAATAGTTAAATGGAAAAAAAAATTAGCATGTGATACAAAATTAGTTTAAGCCTAAAACACATATTCACCCTTGAACTTTTAGCGTTTTTCCAAATGGAACCTTTAACTTTGCAGGTGTTCAAATTGACTCTCTATCACTCTTTTCAGCAAATTAACACATGGCATCTCCCAAGATAGTGCGTAAATTACACCCCATTTAGAGGTCCAAATTGTAATTTTGCAAGCCCATTTGTATATGTCTCAGAAAATTAAGGACCAACTGGAAATTTTTCATCTCCTTCCTTCTTCGATAAACAAAAACCTTCTTTTTGTTATAAGCAAAAATTGTGATCATCGCTATTCCAAGTGCAACCCTCAAGCACTGCATGCAACCTCCGATCTATCTTTGCCCTTCGTTCCACCATCCTTAACTATGCCATTGTTTCTGTCTGAAGCAACAACTCTGATCGACAGTTACAGTGTCATGATTCTAGCCACAACCTTTTGATTTCTCTATGCCCTCCATTCAACCATCCTCATCCATTCATTCCGTTCAAAGCAACAACATCAACATTCTTTCGGTTCAAATTGTCGCCAACTTAATGATGAAAAACACTACTTGTGTCGACTCAAATCTTGGATTTTGAACCAAAGGGTTACATTATGATTTTTGGTAAACAAGCTAGCTTATGGCGAGAGTGGTCTTGGGATGATAGACCAACCACCATGTGACCACCTGGTAGCCACTTTAGTGGCGGCATTACTCTGGTAGTGCTGCGAGGAATGGCTGGCGGCTAAGGTTTATTTGCCGAAAGGAGTAAAGTAAGAGGAGGAAGGAGATGGAATATTTCCATCTAGACAAGTAAAAAAAGGTTTTCAAAATTTAAGGTTGGGGCCTACATGGTGTGTGTAATTCACATATTATTATGGGAGAGGCCATATGCTAAGTTGCTGAAGGGAGTGAAAGTTGGGAGAAATTTTTAGGTAAACCCGATTTATTACATCATTTGCGGACTAATCTACTAGTGTGTTGACAAATAGTAAGCATAATTAATTAGGAATTTTCTCTCTCATAATTAATTGTCATGGATGATGTGGTAGACCATACTTGCTTAAGGATTTCTTGAAAGTTGGAGTGTTAATTTCAACGCCTGAAAAGTTTGAGGTTCCATTTAGAAAAAGCCTATCCATACATATTACCTTGAAATTTTGTCAATTCCTGATATCACTCCCATTTAACTTTTTTCGCAAAACACTCTAAACTATTCTTAATGTAACCAATAGCATTCTGAATTCAAATTTTCAGCCTAAATTGAAAGTTATTTAAAACTTTGTGGACCAATTGTAAAAAACCACCACATCAGATGGTTATTAGACGTGCTAATGGAACACTGGCAGATAAGTCGGCAGTTGCGTACCTTTCCTTCCATTTCTTTTGACCGTGCTTCTTTATTTTTCCTTAAAATTTTCTCAGCTTCCAAACACTTAACAAAAGGAATAAAAAGTTGGAGTGTCAATTTGAACACACGCAAAGTTCGAGTAGCATTTGGGAAAAGATGAAAGTTGAGGGGGTGAATCGTGTTTTTAGCCATTTGAGCTTATGGCCTGTGCTCTCTTGTGATTTGCATTCGCTGCCAAGTTCGTCCGCAATCCCACAGCAGTAGTACCAAAAAAATCCAAATTAACACCAAGCCTAGAGTTGCCGTTTCCTCCCAAAAGTTTCCGATTGAAGAAGAAGTTCTGTTCATGAGTTCTTTTTCTTCAAAGAACGAGTGGCTAACAAATCTTGGGTTTTGATTAGAACATGGCTGCTGTTACTGCTTCCTCTCTTCACCTCCTCTCTTTGCCTTCTCCCATCACTGTCACGCCCAACCTAAGACATGCTCTTTTTCGCTTTTCTTCATTTTCTAGCTTCCCAAACAGGAATGTTGGTGTCCTGCGCGCATTTGGGAATCGGAAGACTCTAGCAGGTGTTGCCTGCTGCAGTAGGCAAGGTGCATCCCTCTTTCTCTCTCTCTCTCTCTGTTTTTGCGTTTGAAGTTTGATAGCATGCTTATAATTCCGTTTTATAGTGTGGAATTTCAGATTCATTTGATCCTGATATTCGGTCTGTGCTTGAACTCGCCACTGAGTCCGAGTTGTATGAGCTTGAGAGCATCCTTTTTGAACCTAGGTTTTGATTTCAAATTCATAATCTTTTATGTAAATTTTCCTTGAATTCATGAAATTCATAATTTTATTTTTGGATGTTCAGTTACTTCAGCCCCTTGCTAAAATCCATAACAAGCAGGAGGGTAGATATCGATTATGGGGTCATAGAAGAAGACTTGGAAGAGCGGGAAGCTTTTATAGCAAGTCTTGAATCCCAGTTCTTGTTCCTTGCTGCAGATGCCAGGGCTACATTGAGGTACTTTAACTTCATTAGTACAGTTAAGCATATTTTTTAACACACTTGATAAGTTAATACAATATTGTACACTAGTGTTTGGCTGTTTGCTCTTCCATTCATGTCTTTCAGTCCCTTAATCTGCGTAATCAAACTCCTTTGAACACAACACATCTCTCGGCACTCTATCGTTTGTCTTCTCTAAATCAATTAAAATCATACGTGCATCTTTCTTTTATGCTCATGGAAGCGTTGAGTTTGAACTTAGACTCACCAACCGCCTTTATTTTAGTAGCCTGTCATCTCTAGTATCTAAATTTATCTTTTCAAAATATATATTTATATTCTCAAGCTTATTTAATTCATTTTGACCTCTACTTGGTTAGAAACTAAGCTGAAATTGAATATGTCGCGCATTGAATTCAAAAAGTTCATGAATACCTTTTAGTTTGTTCTTGTAGCATTCTCTATTTGAACACACCAATTTTTTAACTTATTACACTTTGACTAATCATTTGTGTTATTTGGTGTTGTGGTAGGGGTTGGAGGCCTTCATATAGAAATGTTTTGCTTGCTGTAAAGAAAAAGTTAAATATTTCTTGTTCAAGAAAATTGTCCACTGAAGACCTAGAAGCAGAAATTTTCCTTCATCTACTTCAAGATTATTCGAGGTATATTTTCCTGGTCATCTCTAGTCATTTCACTATATTATGGTCCATTTTGTATGAGTTTCATGATAAATAATTTCATTTAAGGGAGATTAAGTTGACTCCATAGTCTATAGGAAGTTTGAAGTCAAATATCAAAAAATTAATGCAAAGTGAAAGGGTTGGGAATGTATGAATATTATAAGTAACAGATGACTTGATCATATTTGCATATCATACAGCACTTTTCATGGTCGTGTTTTTAATAGGGCCTTCCTGTCTCTGATTGTCTGAATCACAGTAGTGTTTGCTTCTGATCATTTGGGTTTGGGTAAACGGTGCTGCAATTTCATGTTCATGTCTGTCTCAGAGCATACTGACTGTGTCACAATGATACGTACAATAGTGTTTTCTTTTATGTCCTGTGGTTGTAGTAAGAAATGGATGAGAATTTTGTAAACTATCTTTCTTCTTTCAAATTCTCCCCCTGCTTACTCTGTTCTTTTGGGGGTGGGGGGAAGAAGCATAACGATAATAATCCATGCTAATTAAATCTGAGTTTGTAGCTATTAAAAATGTGGACCCCACTTATTTGATCATAGTCATTGGTCACTAACAGTTGAAGAGGAAGGAGTGGGCTACATTATTGGAACTATCAAGTTACAGCTTAGGATAATTTATCACTTTCTGCTGAAGACACTCTTGAATTTTCCTTGTTTGGCCAACTTAATTGTTCTCAAGAAGCTTATTAGGTGAAATCACTATGTGGGTTTTATACCCAATGTTTTAGTTGCCTGAACTTTCCTTTTTTTTAAAAATTTTCTAAAAAGATGCTAAATTTTGCAGCAAAGTTATTAATGATGTTCTAAATTTCAAAAGTATTTTAAATTATTTGGTGCAAATTTAGCTTTGAACAAAGCAAAATGAAAAATATCTAATTGTCAAGTAAGTAATTCATATTGTAAAAAGTGTGAAATTTTATTTCATTGTATATATTTTTTTCATAAAAGCTAAACATTTGCAATGTACAAAAATCTACAAATGCTGATGTTTGAATTTCTAAATTCTCAATCATATGAAGCCTAGTTCTAATGTGTGATCTGTTATTTGCACTTTTTTCTTCATTCTAACTGCTTCAGGGAGTTCGACATAATCATAAAAAATCATATTTAAGGATTATCTATTTGTAATGGTGTTTGTCCCTGATTTTCCTAATGAGGACATTTTCGTTTCTGGTGCTATCTGAAATTTCAAGTTCCCTAAAAGTTTAACATTTAGATGGTTTCATTCTTCTGATTTATTGATGATTCCTTATTTTCTTTCATTCATTTATGTGTTCATCCCTCCTTGTGTTTCCCTAATTTGCTCTTTCCTTACTATCATCTACTATAATTCACAACCTCTAAATAGCCCATTTCTATTTAGAACTGTTGTAGTGCTTCAACTACCATCTTATGTTGCATTTCTCTCACGGTTGCAAGTCTATTAGTCTGTCGTCATTGATGGCCTTTTGGTGCAGTCTTTTAGTATTTAAAATGGCACTTGTTTCCAGGAAAAGAATTAGTTTGATTGACACACATAAATAAAGTGTAGTTATTTTATTTTAGTCTACTATTATTTTGTAATGAGATTGGCAATCCTTTCGTGTAGTGAAGCATTAGGAACTTCTCCAGACACGTGGAAATTATCAGAGGTTTCCAATGATCAAGGTAGTCTGGAACATGGGCTTAGGCAGTGGAGGGGAGCATCCCTTGATGCTGTAAAACTTGGGCTAGGAGACTTCAAATCAATGGTTTTAAAGGTCTTCTGATTTTAAAATTGGATTTTACTGGTCTTTTTTTATCCAATCATTAGAAAATTTATTGGAATTCTGACTTCATTCTTTTTCTTGCAAAATTTCCTTCTCTTGTAGGGTGGTGCAATGCTTACTATATCAAAATTTTATCAATTGGTAAGCAATACCTTTTTCTGTATATATTATTCTATTTTGAGTCTTTTCTTAGCGTCCTTTAGCTAGTTTTATTTTGTTATAGTTCACAAGGAAATTATCAGGGAAGGTGTTTTTAGAAGCTGCCAACTATCAAATTAAGAAGGAGGTTATCAAGAAGGTACATGCTCGGCACCCTAGTCTCTAGTTCTGAAATAACTATTTTAGTCTTTTTTTTTTTTTGGGTCTCATAATTCATATGTACATGTGCATTTAGGTATTAATTCCCTAATCTATCAAATTGAAGTATTTGATTTTAAGATTTTATTTGAGTAGCCATACTTAATTCAAGCAGTGATTTTTAGCTCAAGCTGCTTTTAGACTACCATGCTTTTGATGAATTGTCCAATAATGATCTATTGCAAGGAAAGGAAATAATCTAATAGCAATTTATTAGTAATGGCCTAACTATAAGAAAAGCAAATAATCTAATATGAATTTGTTAATCACAAGATTGCTTATAGACTACTATGTTTATGATGAAATTTGATCATTGGTATTTCAATTACGATTCAATTTGTTTTCCAATTCCAATTCTTGTTTTTATGAGAGCATGACATTTAAAAATGGAACTCTACATTTGTTGTGAGCTTCATTTGATCCTTAACAAGGTGCACAATCATGACTTGTCGATTATTTGATGGATTTGCATATATTAAAATGAAGCATCAAGCCCCATATTTTATTTGACGTGTTTTTGCTTGCTTGGAGACTCTGAGTGTTGAGCTTGCCCTCCTTGTTTAAATGTGCATTTTATTTTCTATTCTTTTGTTGCTCTTATCGTAGATGCCTTATATATATATATATATATATATATATATATATTGATCACCATCATTTGTCTGCTTTGTTCTTCATACCCAGGGTGGCCAATTAGCTGCCGTTAATTTGGAGTCTAGATTCGCATTGCTTGCAGCAAAGAAGGTGATTTTATCGTTTGTATTAGAATATTCATTGTTAATGATTCATCTTATTTTGGTTGAAACACATAAATTAGTTAGTTTGAATTTTGCTTCTAAATTTTCAAATTAAGCATTCAGTTTGATGATTCCTTGAAAATTAAATGAATCAATTGTTTTGTGTCATTAAACTTCGTGTCGTCTCGTTTAATTTAAGATTTCTTTGTACCATTAACGGAAATTTAATTACTTAGAATAAATCTTTTTGGCTTGAGAAAAAATAATAGGGAAAATGAGTGACAAACCCACAACTGTATCTCTAACTGAATGCTTTATAGTCATGTGGAATTCATATCTTTTGCTTAACATAGTCTTGAGCTTGATGCTGATCTCTGAGGATCCATCACTTGGATGCAATTATTATGAAAAATCCATTTGTTAGTGGTAAAAAAAGTTAAGAAACATATTGTGGTTATTGAAATAAGATTGTCCTTGAAAATCAAGATACCTTCAATAAAATAAGGTTGTTTAAATTGCATTTATGTTATGACAAGATACCTTCAATAAAATCTAGATCAATGATGTGTCAACTAGCATCTTTCTTCAATTTTAAAAATTATGTTTTGAAGCACACTAGCTAACCCTTTCTCTCCTTATATTTTTCCAAATCTATAAGCTATTGTATCACACCACAAACTTTAGTTCTCTCTCTCTACCTCTTTCTCAACTCTTATTATGAGTATAACCTAGGTCATCGTACATCCTACTCTACCTAGAATCTTTGCACCATTGCAATTGCTCCATAACAATCTTTACCTCTTGCTCAGCAAGTCATTGTACTTCTACTCAACCCAAATTCATTTTGCCATTATAACTTGGGGTTTGCCTTGGAGACATAGAAAGAGATTTCATATTTATATGATTGTTTTCCAAACAATCAAGGTTGATGATAGGGGTGATCATTAGTTAAAATGGGGAAAATTTTTCAAAAATTTTCACTGAATAAAAAAATAATTTTTTTTTTTACCTAGACGATTTAACGAATTAATTATTTCTTATGAATTATCCAATTTAACGAATTTAACAAATAAACTTCTTATTTAACGAATTTAATGTTTGTAACAAAATTTCATAACATTACAGTAAAAAATGCACGAATTTAACGAATAATCTTCTTATTTAATTAATTTAACGTTTTTAACGAAATTTCATAAAAATACAAAAAAAAAAAAAAAAAAATTAGCAAAAAGAAATTCACAAAATTTCTTTAAATCTCCACAAATTTTATGCATAAGTCCGTTGATAAATAACTTCATAAACTTCATAACAAAATAAGAAATCATCCATATATGAAGAGGCAGAAAGAGAGGAAAAAAGAGGATTCTAGGTTTATTTTGGTGTTAAACGTCTAACACGTCAATTCGAGGAAAATTTTTCTTTTAACGAAAATTTCACGAATTAATGAATTTCACGAATTTTCTTACTAATTAACGATTGCAAATATTTTTTAATGATCTGAATTTCATGAATTTCATGATTTAATGTTTTCATTTGAACACTCCTAGTTGAGGATGGTTAATTTTTTAGGTAGATGAGATTGGGGAAAATAGTTTTCGCCTTATAAAATATTAATAGAAATAAGTGCTTCGCTTTTATTATGTCATTGGAATGTTGGAGTTGGTTATAAAAATTGGGTGGGGTGCATTGATTGAATGGGTAGGGGATGGTAATTTTGCAGGAGATCATTGGTTAATTGGAGAACAATGTCTGCATGTGGGAGAAAATAAGATTTACAGTTTTTTCAGCCGTACCTCTGCTGTCCTACCTTTTATTCCAATAACAAAGCAAACACACATATCCATAGAGACACAACTACTACGTTTATATATGTTATGAATATGGGAGTTATATATCTATGACTTTAACAATATGCAAAACAACTCACAAAGAGTTACTAACAATAAATTAGACCTGTTGTTTTGAAATGATTCAAAATTTTCTATCGAGTTTCAAAGTGCTCAACCCAAAATCATGACAATTATTTGCTAAAATAAGTTTAGCAACATGAGATATGGTACAATTTTATTGTATCTTGGCCCTATATGCTATCATAAAGTTCTCTTTCTCTACCTAATTATTTTCTTGGATATTAACAGGGTCTTGCTGGAGCTGCGTCAAGATATTTGGGTTTTAGGAGTATGGTGTCATTGCTTGGCCCAATGTATTGCTCTCTCTTGCAACTTCTTGAAAGTGTTGTTTGTTTCCCATCGTTGCCTATTTTTGGTCACTTGCTTTTGAATCCCTTTATTTATGGCCATAAAACTGAAATTTACAAAAGCTTAAAACAAAGTGAATTAGGCACCTGGACTATTGAGTCCTCACTGGAACCCAGTAATTAGCTCAGTTTGTTTTGTCATACTCACACTATGATAAGGTTAGAAAGTCTGTGGTCAAGTTGATTTCTATTTCCTATTAATTTTATGGATGATTATTTTGAGGCACTGACTATCTTTCTAGAATTTAATCACATTGTTGGAATTTGTACTAATCTAGTTTTCCTATTTGAGACATGCTATTGGAAGACATATAGGTGATGAAGTTGGATTGCCAAAAATATCTCAAGAACATGTTCCTTTCTTTAGTCTTAGCAGATAATTGTTCTTAGTTCTGGCAACCAAGAATTGATGCAACATTATGCTAGTGCAGATTCTTAATGATTTTGGATGCTTAGGTACTTGATAAAGCTGCTTTTCTGCTCCATTACCCTAATTCCTTTTATTTTTATTTATTTTGGATATGGAGGATCCATTATCTTTATGAGACATCATTGAGCCTTCTAATCTGTGTTCTAATGTTTTTGCTAGTAAGCCTCCCGTAGTGTGTCATATATTGCAAAAGTTGTGACATAAAAGTTCTGTATTTGTCATTCCTTTTACTTTCTGTGCAGGATGTGGGGCACATTTCTGGCCGATATTGTAATACAAATGCTTGGAACTGATTACGCAAGAATCTTGCGAGCAATTTATGCATTTGCTAAGGTAATATATTCTTGTGGTAGTTTATTTTGATGCATGTAAGGCCGTTACCATGCCAGATTCTGTAGTGTTTGTTCATTTTGGTATTTGTTGTTTAATACTAGACGTATTCACTAATATGTGGCATAGTCTTTCCACAAAATCTGTAGTGATTTTGGTTCTTTGCTTAGTGATTGCTCCCAAATCACAATCTAGCAGCTGGTCCGCATAGGAAGAATTTTCCAATTTAGTACTCTACTTCTAGAATTTTATGTGTGGGCTGATGATTACATAAATAGGCACAACACTACTTTGTAGAGGTAAATTTTTGAAATGTTTAGACTAGAGGTGAAAGGAACACTAGCCCACCCCCTGCACCCCCGCTCTTCCTCCCCTCCTCTCCCCTTTTCCACCTATGATAAAAAGCTTTTACTTTTTGGCAATGTTATGCTGCATCTTTTAAAATTTTTACAGCAATGTCTACTATCCAAATTCAATTTGTACATTGAAGTGATCTATTTCTACGCATATGTATGAAAGCTTCTAATAATAATTTTTTTTTTCATTTTAAAAATGCATAACTTGAGCATAGTGACAAATTAATAGAAATGCAAAACATTTATGCACGTCTTTTCGGAAAATACAGGTCTAATTTGAAAATTATTAAGTGTTATGATTGGAAGATTTTTTAGGTATTGAACCCATTCTTTTAGATAAATGTATTGAACCCTTTCTAACTGTATTGACTTTTTGAAAGTTATTTAATTTTCCTTATCCATTTTCTGTTTTTTGTATGATGCATAAAATTTTGATCTTTAAAATTCAAATATGTGATGTACCTGCTGAGGCATACACGCTTCAATTTCTCTGGTCCCTTGAAATTCCATGATTAAAGATTGATGTAGCTGAATGTTGAACTCTGCAAAAGTTGTTCTGCATGCATGTCTGATGAGTTTTTTTTCACCAAGTCTGATGAGTTTATTTTGAATGGATACTCACGTAGATTGTTGTGTTTGCCTCAGATTCGTATCACACGCACCTATAGGTTGCCATCAAACATTGAATGACAGATCGCACTTAACTTGCATGTGTTAGATTGATAGCTTCAGCTGGTGCTTTGGTGCACAGTACCAAATACTTGTTTGATTAGCCTATGTAAAAATCCAAGCTGTTCGGGTATGGCTCCTGGCTTGCTATTTGTCATTTGCTAGGTTTGTTTCTTACCGTGTAATGTGTGTATATAATGTATTCATGTCATTCTGGGTGTAAAACTGGGGTTTCAATGGGTTAAGTCCACATTTTCCTTTCTGTGATGTTCCGCCCACAAATTTTGATTTTTATGTGAAAGTAAAAGAAATTAGACTTTGTAGAAGTTAAACTCTCTGTATAATATATGGGGAGAATAACTCTCAGGTCGCTGTGGTTTCCTCTAATAGACTCTCATATTCTTACGGTTTGAAAAATATATTTATAGGTCCTCACAGTTTTGGACCATTGAGCCTTAGGTTTTTTCCGTTTGGTTTATAGCATAACGTAATTTTCCTTTAGGACTTATATGCATCTTCCTCATAAGTTCAAATAGAGAGTGTTTTGTTAAATAAATTTGTGTTATTTAGGGAAATTTCATTTCACTGTGAAATGTTTTGATCCAGTTCAACTTGAGCCAAAAAAATATTATTCATTAATAAAATAGACCAAAATTCCATCCCAAAGCTAGCTCCAATGGGAAAAAGATTGCGCACATTCCTAGTACAAACCAATAAAAACAACACATTTTTTCACTTTTGTTGTCGAGGTAAAGAAGACGAGTCACTAGGCAGAGGAGGAGAAGAGAAAATATCAGACATAGTTTCCCGGGAAAGATTAAGATTATGGTCTTTTTTCCGTCTTCGATCCAAGAAAGCTGGCTTAATTGGTGTTCCATCTAACACAACTTTGCATGTTAACATTGCAACAATCTGAGACATAGGAGGTCTCAAATCAGCATGAGGTTGAAGGCAAAACAATGCTACTCGAATTGCTTGCAATACATCTTTTTCTACAATTCCATGCTCTTTTAATCTAGGCTCTACTAAATTTATTACATTTGATCTCTCATATAATCTCCATGCCTGTAACCAAAATAAACACTTAAAATTACTTCTTTTTATTAATAATATTGTTAAATCTTAACTAAATTAATTAAGCAGAAACTTTAACTTACATATTCAGGAAGGTATTGCATATCTGATGGTAAACTTAGATCAGTGTTTTTCCTGCAGCTAATGATTTCTAGTACAAGCACTCCAAAGCTATAAATGTCTGCCTTTTCAGATAATTCTCCTTTTATGGCATACTCAGGTGCTGTGTAACCTCTGAACCACAGCTCAACATGTTTATTTATATTGTAATTATAATAAGATCACTATGAAAACAATAATATCTTATCAGATTATTGTAAGAATAACAAAATAGTTAAAAATAAATAAACCAAGACCAAGACATTTTAAGTGTAAATATAATCTCATTAGATGATTATTAAATTTCATTTCATTTAATGTTGTGGGGATCCAGACCGAAACTAAACTAAAAGCTCGAAAAAAATCCCACTATTGTAAATCCAAACTGAAACTGAAACTAAACCAAAAGCAAGAAAATAAACCCGGTATTGTAGAAACCGGAATTCGGTTCCTATCTAGACCTAAATTGGACTGAATTTGCACAGTATTCCTACCTAAAGTATTGGAATAATATGTAGAGATATTAAAACTTACAGAGTCCCAGCAAAGTTTGTGCTGAGGTAAGCTTGGTCTTCGGGGAAGAATCTTGCAAGACCAAAGTCTCCAATCTTTGGTTGGAATTTATCATCAAGAAGAATGTTGCTTGCTTTAATATCTCTATGCACAATTCTTAAGTATGAATCTTCATGAAGGTATTGCAATCCTCTAGCAATCCCCAAAATTATGTTGAATCTTGTGTTCCAATCTAAGAATATATCACTGTTTCCTGAAATAAAAAATGAAAAATACAATTATTACTTGAAAAATTATTGTTGTGTTATTAAGAAGTTAATTAATTAGTATGGTAAAAGAAATTATAATTATTATACCATAAATGAAAAGGTCGAGGCTTAGATTCTTCATGTATTCATAAACAAGCAAACGCTGCGATCCATCAGAACAACAACCAAGAAGTCGAACCAAGTTCTTGTGTTGAATATTTGTTATCATTCTCACTTCAGACACAAATTCTGATTCTCCTTGTCGAGACTTGTCAAGTGACAATCTTTTAACTGCAACAACTCTTCCATCGCTTAACTTCCCCTATTAATTAAATAAATTAAGAGATTAACACTTTGAAGAGAGATTATCAAATTCTTAATTAAATTAAATAGTAGTAGTAGTAATTGAATACCCGATAAACAGGTCCAAAACCACCAGTTCCAAGAAGATTACTGGGATCAAAATTTTTAGTTGCTTTCTTCAGCGTCTGGAAATCAAAGTAACTTACTGTAGGAACATTCCCACTCCAGAAATCAGCAGAAGCTGCATTATTATATTATAAAACTATAATCTTTGTTTAGTAATACATAAATCAAATATGGGTATTTAATAAAATTTTGAAGGAATTAAGGATTAATTACCTTGGAGGTTATTATTGTTTCCTCTTTTTAGAACAAGATCCAGTATGTGTGCATGATGGGTGAACTTACATAGGATTAAGAGGAGAATTAGCAAAATTGTTATAATAACAGCAATGGCTCCAAGAAAGAAGAATAGAGCTGAAGAATGCGGTAAAGTTGAGGAAGTCTGCATATCCCAAGCTGAATGTGAAATCAAATGAAACAATTTAGATGAATAAAATAAATCAATGGACAAGAAATTGAACAATTTAGATAGTATATAACATAAAACAAAAAGGGATTTTGGGTCCTTTTCCAGAAAAATTTGTTGAATATCTTGGACGAAGCAAAAGTTTAATCCTTCGGTTCGGTTATTTCAAGTGAATTTGGATTGTAATGATGCTGCTTCTTGTTTGCGACGCCTGTGGCTTTTGTCTCCAACATCCAATGGCCGGCACCAATTTTAAATTTTTAGCTTTTATAGCATACCTTTACAAAATTTTAATAACTTGATGCACAAGGCTAAATTAAATTTTTTAACTTTGACTCTCCAACTAAAGTTAATATTTACAATAAATTTGCTTATGTATAAATTGAATGTCCAAAAAATGAAAAATTGCATAGGGGGGAAATATATTATTATCTCAACCCTCTTTACAATCCAACCCTAACAACTATTCTTTTTTTTTTTTTTGAGAATAAGACTTCTGAATATTTAAAAGTCAAAGTTAGCAAATAAAGATATCTTTAGTTTCAAGGAACAAGATTTTTATATTTATATGATTACACACTTGGCATCAAATAATTTGACATATCAATTTGCAACACAATCCATTTAATCCCATTTCTGAAACAGTTGAGCCTTTTATTTCCACATCCTATCTCACCAGCCCTAATTGTTAGAATTCTGAATTCAAACTTGTATTCCAGAACATTAATATATTTCAGACTAGATGTACCACTTACAAAACCACAATTGTTACAAAACTAGAGCACAACTTGAGCATAATCAGAACGAAATCTGTTAAACGTGCTGCCAATTATCATGACATAAGCTCGTCCCGCAACAAAATCTCATAAATATCAGTCCTCAGATTCAATTCCTTATCCCGCATTACTTCTTGGAGATCTGACAGCTCCTTGGCAGATAATATGGATTTCAATTTTGAGAAACCATCAAGCCACAGTTTTTTGGACCTATCAATAATTGAAGAAAATATATATGGCTAAGCAACTGAAGAAAAACCCCACTTTAAGTGGTTTACACAATTTTTGTTATTTGCAGGTCTTCTTCAGATTTAGTAATTATAAAATCATTTGCCTAATTAGCAGTACTAGCAGAACAAGCAATAAATACTTAAAAATAGTAATTTTTCAGCTTTGACAATGTGTGTTTTTTCCGATTTGCAGCATTAGTTCCTGGAGTGGACAAGTCTCTTTTTTCCTCACCCTAAGCAATACCGTCCAAATTATTTAGTATTCAGTGCTAAAACTAGCAGCCAACCTTTTTTATATCCTCACTCTAATAAGCTCTAATTCAATTGCCACTAAACTCCCTTTCATCTTTACTAAAACATAAAGAAAACTAATTTAAAAGCTTAGTGGAATCAGAAATTTAAATTAAGAAAACTTAATTGTGTCATTTATCTCACATCTTAAATGGACACACTTTTTCATAGAAATATGTTGAAACCAACAAAAGAAAGGGGATGTTGAAACCATCAAGATTTCTAGAAAAGTAGACAATTTGGACACAATTGACTGAATTTTCTCCATTTGATTTGTATATAGTATTCGGCCAATAGTTGAAGTGTAATGGTATGAAAATTTTAATTCCCAGACTCATTTCGGTAAAAGCATTTTTAACTGTATTTCAACAACAAATTATTCAGGATTAAGGTCAATTTGGTTAGTTTTCCCAAATTTTTTAACCATAAATGAAAAGTAAAGGCAGTACTGGTTGGACAAAAGAATATTTTAAAAGCAAAAAACTAGTTGTTTCTTCATTCCGTTCCCTTCTTTTCCTATTTTTTTTTTTTTTTGTGCATGTTTTTGTTTTTGTTTAAGGACAATATAAAGTCATCCATACAAAAACAAATCTATTCCGTCATAGCATTAAATGGTTTATTCTTCTCCACGCAAAGCAAAGTTCTTATGAAATTGCATTTCCATTTGAACACCTTGTTACAGACCTGCTATATTTGTCATGGCAGTTTGTGGGGTAGTTTCATTTAGGGAATTAGTTATTTTAAGGAGCAATTTAACAAATGTCATTTTTTGAAACTTTATTAGAACAAATGTCGAGAAGTTTGAAATATTAGTTAAATCACATTATTTAACAATATGATATGGGGAAATACACATATTTCCAAAAAGGAAATACAAGTATTTCTTCACTTAGTAAATATGTATATTAGCTTATATATAAAAGGTAAATGCGCGCATTTAACAGTAACTAAAAAGTGACATATATTTACTTAATATTTGAAAAAAATTGACATAACAGTAACTAAAAAGTGACATTTATTTACTTAATATTTGAAAAATTTTGACATAAGTTTTAAAAGTTGACATTTACTATGATTTTCCTAATTTTAAAAGCGGGAAGTTAATTTGGGTAGTGAGTAGTTTTTATATTTACCTTTTAGTTGTTTAAAAGGATGCGAGCTAAGGAAAGATGCAAGAAAAATTTCAATAGAAAAAAGGTCTGATTTCTTAAAACTTAGAGATTATAGAGCTCTCTAGTGAGCTCCAAGATATTCTAGGTTCTCTCTTGATGAGCCCTAATTCTATCATCATATCCCGAAATTCAAACTTAGGCATAACTAGATCCGGACATGGACAATAACGTTATGTACATTTTAGGAAGCAAGATCCTGCCTAACCAAATGGACCCTTAGTTTCAGTCTATTATTATTAATACCAAAAGGTCACTCTTCTAGGATAGAACTTTTGAAATTGATTAGAAAAAGAATCACGCGTGAAAGCAGTTAGCTGGTTCATTTTTCTAATAAATAATAATTTATAATAGTAAGAAATATCTGCACTTAAAAACTCATAAAACTCTTACCAGGGACACGCATGAATGGCTCGGAAGAAAATACGCCTAGCAGCACAATGATCTTTTGCAATGTTAATTTCATATGCCATGTACATACGCCAAAGTATTACTGATTTACGCAAGCTCTCATGTGCCAATGCTCTTTCAAATAACCCATGGATTCTGTATTGGGATCCTCCTCTGCTCATCTCAAATGACAGTGCAAAAATCAAAACTACTACAGAGGGTTTCCTGAGAAAACCAAAAGCAGTATCATCCAAATTAGTGTAAGCACACACAATTTTTGCTTTTTTAACAATAATTACATATATTGACACTATTCACTAAAATTACAACTAAGAGCAAAACTAGAGAGAAATAATCATCTTACCTGTAACAATAATCATCAAACAGCCACCGCACTTTACTGGGTGTTGTATAAAGATGGGTTATATCAACTAAGGCTTTGAGAAGTTCAAAGCTATAAGGGTATATATGCAGCCCTCTCAAAATGGAATCCAAAAGTTTAGATGAGCTTGATTGCCTATGATGTCTCAGAAACATCTTCACATAAAAGTTGAACAAAAATTCTAGTTGGTAGCTGTTTCTCCTCCTATCTGCATTTTGGAAATATTGAATGAGTTGCAATGAAAGAATAATTAACATGAGTAATGAACAAATGTAAAAGCCTGTCTCCTATCGCTAACTGACCAGATCAGAACTTCCCTTTAGGCCATTAGAAGTTAGAGTCAGTATCAGGACATTTAACTGTAGTTCAACTCAAGCCACTTGAGTTAACTTAAATGGATTTTGACAGTTGATACCATAAGATTATGAATGTTTCAAATCCTAGTAATTGGTGCAAAGCAAACAAGAAGATAAAAGTAAAATACAAGATTAGCATATGCTTGAATCTTGATGTTCATTTTCAAAAGCCAATGGAGCTACAAGAGAGCACCATCCAATTCAATTGTGTATGCTATCTGAAAAGTCAGCATACAAAAAAAAAAAAAAAAAAAATTATTTTCTAATTTCTGGAAGTGCCCAGATTATTGGAAACCTAAAACCCAAATTAAAATAATCGCAGTGAGGGTGCACTAAAGTTTTTTTTTTTTTTTCAATTATGCATTTGTTTTGAGCTTGATGCAGAATATTTTGAATCAAGATCATGACTTCACTGCTTTGCCTTGTCGCATAGATTATACAAGTCAAAATGAAAAGACTACATATGTTGTGTTTGCCAATGGAACAACACGATTGCATACTAAAAAATTAAAAAAAGGTATGAGAGAACAAAAGGAAAACCATGGAATGGGGCTCACAAACCTGGAAGAATTATAGTGAAAACTTCATCTAACACTTCAATACCTGCAGCCCACCCAGTTGCCAACTCTTCAAATAATGCTGCCGAACAAATCAGAGCAAAAGACTGATCATCTATCACACCTTTTGTCCATGCTGATTGTACTACCTTCAGTTTTTCTTTAAACCCTTGGTGTGCTCTCAGCAATTGCAGGTTTGATGGTTTATGTTCAAATGGGTGGTACTTTGTTCCGGTTCCTAAGCAGGATAGTATATGCAATGCCCGAGCTGGTGACTCTTGCATATTACCATAATTATCAATAATTTCTACCTCGGCATACCAGAAATATAAAAGGGAAGCATTAGATTGTAAATGCTGCACAAGAAAACAACCATAGTTAATATGACATCCTGATGAAACAAGCACAAACAGATATTAAGTAAGAGCGTTTGGCACTGGAGTTAAAAGAAGTTAAAATTACATGAGTAGCAATTAACCTCATTTAGCTGCACTTTAAGGAGTGGGTTAATTACATCTAATATTCATTTGTTACTCATGTACCAAACATCACCTAAGATTTCAAAAGAAAGTTAAAAGTCACTAAGTTCTAATGGCCCATCCTGTACATTCAAATACAAGTCATTCTCAACAAAAAAAAAAAAAGAGGAAAACAGAACACTAAAAATAAAACAAAAAGCTACAGCCAATAAGCAAGATCATTAGGGATAATTACTAAATATTTTCCAGATAAAAGAATGGAGCAATGTAATCTGCAAATTGTTGGTGCTTTGCTAATGCTCTTCAAGAAAGATTAGATGAGGAAACTTAAACTAAGTTATAGAAGATATGGACTCTTTTGTTCAAGGGGTCTCAAGCAGTCAACAAATTTTTATTGGTTGGAGGAGATATAAGTGGATGTTTAAATGGCAACCGTTTTGATAAAGTACATGGAGGTCACGACTATGGCAACAACAAAGAAGTGCAGTAACTGCAGTTTTATTGGAGGAGATTTATATGTATGTGTCGATATCAACCATTTTGATCATATGGCTTTGGCAACAAGAATGAAAAGCATATGGCTCTTCTAGATTTCCCTTAGCTTATGATTTAGTCTTGGATTAACACCCATTTGGCTGTTCCAAAAAACAGGGAGTCACAACTTCATCACTTTTAAGAGTGGAGTACCTAAAGTAAATAATCCTAAATAAACTTTGGGAGTTACACTTGATTATTGTTAGCTCATAATATATGTAAATACATCCCAAATAAAATTTGGAATCTGATTTGGAATTTCTAAAGTCCTTGAATTTGAATTTGAATTTGAATTTGAATTTTCTTTATTTACTCATCCACATCAACATTGTAGCTGAAACAAAAATCTTTTGTTCTTAAGTTAATAATTGTTAGAAGACAACTAAATTAACATCCCTTTCTTTTTACAAAATCCATATAACAGAGAGTTATATTCATATGAAGATAATCAGCAAAGAACAAAAGTAACATAACAAAAACATTAATGAGTAGAAAATACCCCAAATACCCCTCCATCCCACTAAACTTCAAAACTTAAATTAATTCATATGAAAATTTTCAACAAACTATGGATATTTACCATTGGAAGCCCTTCAATTGATGATAATGCCATGTCAAAAACTCTTCTAGCATGATCAATATTACCATAAGCAGCTTCACGTTTTGCATAAACTCCACACAGCAACAAATCCTATGACAAGAACAAACAATATCAAAATCAGATCCGTCTTTCATTTTTATTTAAAAAAAAAAGTTCAAAAGAACATCCATTATGCTTTCCTCACAGAAGTTAAGAAATCCCTTTTTTTTTCTTAGAAGCAAGTGCAATGATTACAGCATATAATCTCAACCATTGCGACACAGCCTATACCTAAGCTGTGATCAAGTATCAAGTAAACCTGATGCATACCTTTGAGATTATTTTTCCTGAAAGTATATTTTCCTAAAAAGTGATCTTATCTAAAAATGCAGAACACTAGCAACAAAAATTAATGTCCTAAAATTAATCTTTCTCATGCAAATTATATTATATGGCATTTCAAAGAAAAATATAGCAGAAGATAATTTATATTTTATTATAAGAAATATCTTCAGGACTTAAAAATTAAAAGGAATAGCATGTTTAAGTGGCAAGAACATCTGTGTATAAAAGGTTCATGGTATTATGCTTAATATTCATATATGCTCATAAAAACAAAAAGCTCAAGGCTTAACAAAGAAATAGATTCAGGTGATGCAAAAGTCAAAATCACCATAGTATTGTAGTGTTATGGGAGTAATCTCAATTTAGGAAGAAGTTCGATTTCCTAATCTTTGGTCTTACTATTTAGTAGTATTTCCATTAGTATTTTCTATTTTATTCTAAGATAGTTTGATTTGGTTTCCTTGTTAGTGCAGGATTTATTTTAATTAGTTATTTCCTTATTTCATGTAGACAAGATATGTTTGCTGTTCCTTGAACTAGCAGAACGAGCCAAACAAGCTAACTAATTGGCAATATCATTTTGGGCCATAAAACATTGCTTATCCTGTCAAAATTTCTGTCAAGTGAACCACAACAAAACCTTATAAAACATTTATTGTAAAAATTTTTAGCATCAATTATGTATCATTGTGGAACAGACAAAAAAATCAACATTTAGATTTCCATACTTCTTTGGTTCCCTGTTAGTGCCTAGAAGAGGGAAAAAACACAGCAAATTTTGATATCAGAGAAGCAAAATTGGAAACATGACAATGGAATAGAATGTGCCCATACAAGTGATATACAGCAAGAAATACCTGTCTATCATTTTTTAACAGCGACTTGGCGAGTGTCCGACATGGAGTAGAGGAATTGATTCTTGGAGTAGATAACTCTTCTGCAACAAGAGCGGCTTCTTCCAATATGTGATTACGGGGGAAAGCAGTTAAACAAAGTAAAATAACATTCCGAACAAACTTGAAGACATCAGCCCGCTTAGAATTGTCCGTGGTGTTGCCCAATAGGAAGACCAAACCATCACCAGTTAAGCTCAAATTATGTGCTACTGAATCTGGTAAGACCTCCAGGCTAAGTATTTTCTCGGTCCAACTAGAATTGTTTGTGCAAGTCCTTCAAAATTAAAAAGAAAAAAGAAAGGTTAATATAATATCTAGAATGATTCACCCATTCCCAAATGATTACTAATTACAGCAGTTAAGCAAAAATAGTCAGCGAGTATTCACAATCTTATAAACAACATTAACAAGTTTAATGTGGAAGTCATGGGCCCAAAAACAGATGGGCTTATAAGTCTTTGCAGTGCCCTTCAATTAAAGCGTTATCACCTATCAATTTTCAACCATGAGTGCCATTCAAATAAATTCTTTAGAATAGCCCCCTAATGGAAACAATCCAATGCACTTTTCCATTTTAATCATCTACTTCAAGATTCTTTCCTCCACATTCAAATCAAATGCATTTGGTAATAGCTCTTCCAATCTCATGCCTTGTTTGTAGGCCCAACTTCATAAACAGGGTTTGCATCCTCAAGTTCCTGTTCTATCTCAAGAAGAAGACCCTTTGGAATCTCAAGTTATTCCTGGTTGCCAACCATATTTCATTCAAAATTTCAAAATTATCCAAGTGCTACAAGCTTGTATGTTCCAGGGGCAAATTCTCAATCACTCTACGCAACTAAACCTATATGTTTGTTGGGACTGATTGCTTCTATCTCAACCTCTTCCTCAACCAAGCATAGGATGACGGAGGTTAGGGCCAGATAAAATGATTTCAAAGAAAACATTAGAATTGAAATTCTAAAATGAAGAGAGTACCATACATATGCAGACTCCTGTTAGCCAATTTAGACTAGTTATGACAAAACCTAATTCTAGATTGAAAAGTACAGCCAATTAGGTTATTAAGTAGGAATCCTAAATGAAGAAGAAACTAAAAATTATTCCTAACTAATTAACATTATTTATTTAATTACAACACTAAAAAAAGAAGGAAGTGAAACAACATTTCCTAATTTAACTGATATTTCCGTATCACATTTTGAACTTTTTATTGCTTAATTATCCAATTAGTCACACAGTGTCTAAATTGATGCAGGTAAGAAATAAATCCAACACTATGGCAGAACAATCGGTCCAGCGGGGGATTAACAATAAAGTTCAAATTCAGAAAAGAACATATCTATAATTCCATACAAAATGATTGATTTCAACATGTTTTTATTTTAATAAGAAATAAATAAATAAGTGGTGAAGCACACATAGATGATCTAGGTAGAAAGTATTCAAAAATATAAAATATTACCACTTAGACAAGTCCACGCCAAAGAATTCAATAAACTGAGATATTAGAGAGAAGCGGGCCTCTCCTGAACTTAATGAAAACATGTATTCACTGACATCTTCAAATAATATTACTCCCAGAAACTGTTCATCAGCTTCCTTCTCTGGTGTCACAACACTCTGAGAAATCCCATCTGTTTAGTAAATTCATTTTAGCCACTTGAGTAACCATCAAAATAAAAATTGTAGAGTACATAAACTACACTAAAAAATTCACAAATTCAATCACACGAACAAAGTAATACAATAATAAGGACAGAGACAGAGAAAGAATGGGTACCAGATTTTCCACGAACAGGCATCCACTGTTTGCTATCTCGCAATGACTCTTCTTCAGACCATTTGATCCAGGTTGAAGTATCGTTAACTTCACTGCTAGGCCCAGCATCAACATCAATGCCAAGCTGCTTAAGCAATGCTTCAGTATTATCTTCCTGCTTGATATCTTCATTCTCATGGTCCTCGGAGTCCTCAGATGTAACGTCACAGTTGACTACATTTTCTGGATGTTTATCGTTTCCTAATTTGGACACTGGTTCTGACCAGCCAGTCCAACCACCTTTCTCATCATCATGCAGATTCTCCTCTTTTATAATCCTCTGTCTATTTTCCTCTTCTTTCTCCAACCATGATGACCAACCAAGAGCCCCTTCTTCTCCTACTCTCGGACCATTGCTGTTCCAGAAGTGCTCGAACAGTCGCAATTTACTCTGCTCACTTAGGAGCAGTGAAGGGCAAAACAATGTAAATTCAATCTCAGCCTGAAACAAAGCAGTGGCCAACTCCTGGTATCCAGCTTGCCATTCAAATCTACAAAGCCTAAGAAATACATCAACCAAACCAAGTTCTAGCTGAATTACAGAAGAATCCACAGAAGAAGGCTTTGAATTTTGATAAACCTGCATTTAAATTTTTTAAATAAGTACATTATCAATATAAACTCACATCAGAAGAATGAACTGTGAGATTTTCTGCAAAAACAAAAATAAAGTTATAATTATATCCAACACTTCAACTATGGGAGAATTGAAAATTGAACCTCATACGAAGATTTGAGAGCACCAATCCTGTATGATTCAATACAACTAAAGTTTTTTTTTTTACCTTTCCTCCAATTCTCAGTAATGTTGATGTAAAAAAAATCGCTTGTTAGAAAATAATAGATTACTATTGATATATAAACTGCATTTGAAAAAAAAAAAAAGAATTTGAAGCTTAGATTTATCACACATTGTTGGTTATATCATAAGATCCTTGCTTTCTCAACCCTGTCACCCTTTCAGAGTAACATTTCTATTGAAAGATTTATTTGTTCTATAAATTTTACAAGCTATCACGTCAATGAATACAACAGTTGAATGATGATGGGCGAAATCGTTTGCCTGTATTATAACAATAGCATGATTTCTGGAAGAAATTTCAGAATATATGTAGCGCTTAAAAATCCTAAACCAATTTTCATAAATAAGAAATTGATTGGGTAATTTGAGAAAGAAAATTCAGCATGTGGATGTTAGAGTATTGAAACATTTTATAAGAATGTAATTCAATTAGCAGAAACAACTGAAGTTCAATATAATGTCAGAAACAAATAAAACCATAATTTACAGATCTCGTAACAAATATCTTATTTGGAAGTTTAAATGGCAAAAGAATATGCACTATGCAATTGGATTCAAAAGTCATTGCTGAATGCTGAGTCCTAAAATTCAGAGACAAGCAGATGGAAATACTTTAATTTCAAAGATGTATTCAAATATGACTATAAGAATGTAAAAGAATGTTAAGATAATGGAAATATGAAACTAAAACTATCTGCAATTGATCAGCAGAAACAAGATAGAAAAATAAGATAAACTGAATTAGAACCTGCCTAAACTGCCTGCTTGATGCACTAGATAGAGCTCGAATTGCATGTGCATAAATTTTTCTCATGTCTGAAACCTTAAATCTGGAGAAGTCCCCTTGAACAACATCCAAAAATGCTTTCCACAACTTGGAACTGCCTGAATGATTCATGAGTATCTTTTCCCATCGGGCAATCAACACATCAGTGTTGTCTCTACTCTGATATGCTTTCAGAAGATAAAGCAACAGTTCCTCATTTTCAGGGTTAAGCTCAACCGCCTTCTCCAATATACTAATTTTCTTTTCAAGTATCTGCAGACGAGCGCCTTTACGTGGTTGCATATTTGCAACTTTGTCTTGAAACTCGGCAAAGTCTAGCCATAGTTTCTCATCATGAGGACGTTCCCTAGTTAACTGATTAAACTCCCGTGTCTTACGTAGCAATTCATCCTCCCAAGATTCCTCAACAAGTGAAGCACTTGAGACTGAGCAATGATCAACATCTTCTTGGGATATTTGTTCATCTATAAAAGGAATGAAATCATCTGAAACAATGGGAACACGCTGTTTGGGTGCGAGAAGCCGGAGGCGCTTCAAACTCTTTTGGCATTCCACAGCTGCGTACTTGGCCGACCAATATCGACCATTTGACTTTACTCTAACATCCAATGCATCAGCATCAGAATCAATATCCAACACACAACTCAGTTTCAACCCGCGAGAATCACGAAAATTCCGGACAGATAGGTTTGAAGAATTATAACTCTTGTGGCGGGGTACATCCATTCTGCATGTATTCAATTTCCATGAATCTTATAAATTCTATAACATAGATGATAGTACTCAATCTTATAAATTCTATAATAGAGATGATAGTACTCAATCTTATAAATTCTATAATAGAGATGATAGTACTCGTTTTATGGTAGCTAAAACAGACATGACAATAATAAATTAAAATTTAAAACTGAAGGAGGGGGAGAGAGGATAGAGATAACCAATCACCTGTAAAGAGAGCCATAGGCCAAATTATCAGCATCTCCATGGGAGTCAAAGAAATAATCCTTTGGAGTTTTGGTATGAGAATCGGCCCAAACCCTAACATTGGACTTTCTGGAAACATTCTCATCTCTACTCCTCTTTTTCTTTCTCTTTTTCTTCTTCTTTCCCTCAACATCAGAATCAGAATTAGAATATCCATCTTCTTCTTCTTCGACTAACTCATACGAAGCTGTAGACGGTAGAGGCGCCTTCGGTTGATCGGAATCATCTTCTTCTTGGTCCAATTGGGTTGGAGTTTGGTCCTTCTGAATCGAGGAAACCGCCTCCTCTACTAGGGATAGGTGGTTGGTACTGAAGCTGGTGTTGCAAAGCCATTCGGGAGGAGGAACGCCGGTGGTGGCGTCGATAATGGAGGTGGTACTTTGTTGTTCGCCGGCTGAGACACCAAACAAAGGGAACAGTGCGGTATTTTCTTCTATTGCTCCTGCTTCTGCTTCTGCGTTCTCCATAGTTCCATCAATTCGAAACGTTTTGGTCCCATTTCAAGTTTTCAACTCCATTTCCGAGACGTTTAGAGTAGACAGACATGGGATCGGTTGGATCGGTTCCGTACTGGGCTGGGTGAACTATTGGTTCACGGTTCAAGTCCAACTACAGTTCCCACACTACAATCGATGTTTTGAGCGATTCAAACATGGTTACGGACGGTTAAAAAAAATATTGAACTAACAAGGCCCATTCAATTACAACTTTTTTGTTTTTTTTAACGTAAATATCTCTAAATCTATCATAATCAAAAAAGAGAAGGGAGAAAGGAATCAAATCTGAACTATGTCAGGAGAAGAAACGCTTTAACCAATTAAGTTGAAGATTATCCTAATTCAATTACAAATTGTAACTTACAATTAATAAGGGTTGATTATAATTTAAGATTGTTTGAACCTAATGATTTAAATGATTCAAACCATAATTATCTCTAATTTGGATTATTATTATTATTTTTAATAAAAAATAAAGGCTGAGAGGAGACTAGATGATAGAAATTATTATTATTATTTTTTTTAAAGGACATGTTTGAGATGAAAAATCATAAATAAGTATGATTTAAGTACAAGAGTTAGACATGAATTTTCATGTCCTGTGTTAAAATTATCATATTCTTAATTACCAATCTTATATCTTTAACATATATACAATAACTCTTAATGATTTGTTTAACATAAAATTGTGGGTGGTGTGTATGAATACTAGTAAACTCTAATAATGAAAAACAAAATTTAAACTTTAAATATTTCCTAACTAATAAAATAATATTAAAAGTTTATGATTCAAACTAGTAATAATTATTAGCCCATAATTTCTAATAATTGGCCCAAATTGTATTTAAAATATGCTATAAAGGCCCACCACTTTATATTTTTATAAATAGGGACTTAACCTTATTAATAAAATTCAATATATATTAGATAAAAAAAAAATGAAAAAGGGTATAATAATAAATTCATTAAAGAATCGGCTATTTATTGAATTTACCAAACTTTATGCTATTTACTACATTTTAAAACTGCTGTATACTAACATTTCTCTTCATATATTGCGCCTTTTATGTATTATATACTATTATTATTTAATATATTAATATTATATTTAATTATAACAGGTTCTCAATTCCAATTTTTGATTTTTTAGGTCCGTTCCGATTATGATTCGGTTCTTAAAATTGAAATTTTATCTATTTTGGTTTAGGTTCGGAACATTTTATATACCATGCACATCTTATTTTAGTCATTGTCGTGCTCATAAAAAGACAGTGATAATAGGTGCGGATAGCATTTGGTGCTCATGCCACTTTTTTATTTTTAAATTTTTTTTTCTTTTTCAAATATATCAATTTTAATGTATCGCATTTTACATAATTTAATTTGTATTATCAATTTTACAAAAAACAATTAAAATTGTTAGTTCAAAATTTTTAACTATTTTTTATGAAATTGATAATACAGAGTCAAATTATATTATTTGATGTCCACTGTAATTATTTCGAAATTGCCCAACTAAAATTCTAACACTTAATTTGAAAAAAAAAAAAAAAACAGAAATTGGAGAGCAGCACCACTCACCAACAATCATGATCGCATAAAAAATACTACAGTAATAATTTTCTCAAAATTAGATAACCGAGGAGACATGTGTTGAATGCAAATGCTATCCAACCGTTACTTGTTGTGCTCTCTTGCTTGTCCCGCCACCGGCAAGATCTCCATACGAGCCAAATCTCCTCCGATCGTATCAATATTTGGCAGTAATCTCCACTCTGAGATAATGGAAAACAAGAATTCAGTGGAATTCCTGAGCAAAAAATCATACAGCCCTCCTTCATGGGCTTCTCATCTGAACCCCATTCCTTCCGATTGTTACTCTCTGGCTCATCTTCCTACTCCTATTCATCGCTGGAATCTTCCTAACTTGCCTCGTGGTACAGAAGTCTGGTTGAAGGTGAGATGAGAATTGAGTTTCACATTTGGTTTTGCTAGAAATGTTGTTTAATTGTGCTGTTTTTTGTAGCGCGATGATCTTTCAGGAATGCAACTGAGTGGCAACAAAGTGAGAAAGTTGGAATTCTTGCTGGCTGATGCGGTGGCGAACAGTGCTGACTGTATAATTACCATCGGCGGTATTCAGAGCAACCACTGCCGTGCTACTGCTGTTGCTGCTAAGTACCTTAATCTTGATTGTTATCTAATACTTCGCACCTCCAAGGTCAACAACCTATTAGACATTGTCTTGTTTGGATGGAGGGAACTAAAAGAAGGAAAAGGATTAGGGAAAAAAAAAAAAGAATGAGAAATTGTTTTTTTTTTTCCATTCTCTGGATCATTAAAATTATTTACAAGAGAAATGAAGTGAAATCAAATATTTTTAAAAAATTTCTTTTCCTTTCCTTCCCCTTAATCCAAACTAAGCGCCTTTATTTTTTTTAACTTTTTGATTATGTAAATGTAACGGCGATTTTTTTTTATTTATTTTGCGTTGCAGGTTCTTGTAGACAAAGATCCTGGATTCACCGGCAATCTCTTGGTGGAGCGTCTCGTTGGTGCTCATGTTCAGCTTATTTCAAAAGAAGAATATGCACTAATTGGGAGTGTGGTATTGTGATTACCAAATTATTCTTCTTAATGCATGTCTCCTTTCTTTGTGTGTCAGTGTTATGTTTTTGTTGAAGTTTAGTTCTATTTCTGTGAATCTCACAATTAAATCAGCTCTATCATTAATGTACTCTATGCTACAAATATTAGTAACAAATAGTTCTACTACTTTTATATCTTTGGAATTGGACTTTCTTTGGGTTGCACTGACACATGCACTCTGGACCCTTTTCCTTATAGTTTCCTTGCAGTACCTATGGATCTATGACAAATGTAAGAGATTTTATAAGTCACCTCCATCACTGTTATGCATTATTTTTGAAAAATTGTGAGATATTTTATGCTGAAAATATTAGTAACAAATAGTTCTTCTACTTTTATGCCTAGACTAGATGTTTTCTGTCCATATTTTGCTTGAGGAGAGAATTGAAATCCTCTGAAGTATAATACCAAAAGAATCTTTCTTACAAATTTCTTATCTTTTTTTGTTTCATCAAAAGGTGTAGTTTTGGTGATTAAAGACATGAATAAATGTACATTTGTACCTCTAAAGTTCTACTTAGCAACCGCCACTTTCTTCTTCAATTGATGTCTAAATACATTTTTTAGATATTGTCTAATTGATATTTTTTTTCATATATTTTGTGTTCAACGTTACCAGACTCTTACTAATATCTTAAAAGAAAAGTTGCTAAAGGAAGGGAGAAAGCCATATGTTATTCCTGTTGGTGGATCAAACCCCATAGGAACCTGGTGAGTTTAGGTGAATAATGTATCCATTCTTTGACATGACATCTCATTTTAAGTTTGCAACTAAATTCTTAGGTACACAAACAAATCAATAGTTTGTCTTGAAAGATTAGTTAAAGCTTCATTTTTCGTTTCTATTTTTTGGTTTGCTTCTGCATAACCATGTCTTTGGAGTTTCACAAGATGATATAAATTATAATGACAACTCATGGTTTATACTAGAACAAATTGATTTAGAACATTTTTCAGTTGATGAAATCCTAAAGATTTGATTTAACACAAAACAACGCCATAATTCATAAATGAATAATCTTAGGTATAGAAAATATAGAATAACAAGGGGAATAATTCTGGTTGCCAACATGAGAAGATAAAAATACTATGTCATAGGTGCTGTAGAAGGTGATGATTCAAGTTGAAAGGACTCCTGCAACAACTACCTTATGATGGAGATGTTGAGATAGTCTTTATCAAAACAAAAAGGATATCCTTAACTTTTTGGTGACATTGAATGGGTGTCTCTGAAAGATTGTGAGTGAGAAGGAGAGAGGCAGAAAATATTTGATAAAAAATAATGTTTTATTTCTGTTCGCTCTACAGAGGTATATTTTTCTGTCAGTAAGTGTTGATAGGAGAATTGTTGATAAGCTTAAAGTTGAAACTTGAAAGGCATGCAAAAGTTTGAGGTTTTCTTTTCTCTGGTTAGTTGGAGTTGGACAAATTAAATTAGATATTAGATAATAGTAAGGTTGGCCTTTTTAAGGTAGAGTAGTTGCAGATGCTCTATTCTGCACGGACCAATGGCCCGATGGTGAAGGATTTGGTCTGTGGCATTGTTGGGCTGACCAAACAGCATAGGACAGGGCATGATCCACTACTCTCATGCTTTTATTTGCACAAGGAAGAAAGAAATAAGGGTCAGTTAAATTACATACAGTCTAGCTTAGGCAAAAGAAAGAAGATATTAAAAAGCTTATCTCGGTTACCCTCAATAGCCAATCTTCATGTGTGTATGGAGTATTCTAATATCCATACGGTGGTATTGTATAGATTTGCAGGGATAACAACGTCGCATTTATAAGTCGACATATGTCCAGATCTCACGGTGGAAATAGAAGTGCTAAGTCACAATCATTGATATGGTTTATGAATAAGGTGGTGAAAAGCGTATACAACAATTGTCAATATGGCGGAATGCCTCTTAAATGAGAATGTTTTTCATTATATAGGAAAACTTTGATTTACATTACATTGAATCAGCTCTTGATTTCTGTAATCTTGGCCTAAATACACTAACCTATTTACACCATAATTAGCTATAATCATAGCCTAATTATGGAGCTAATATGCACACCACAATTACATAAATATTTACTGCTATGAACCCCTTGAGGTTAGACCTTCAGTTAAGGAAAACTTCCATGCCCCTTCATCTTGAATCAACCCCTCTACGTCTCCAGTTGGAGTAGAATGCTATTGAATCTCTTATATTTTTGAACCTTTCTCTTCCATATGTTCTTTTCACTTTTTCCTTTATTTTATTTTTTCTTTGGTGTTTTTGTTTTTCCCTTTGAATTTGTGTTCTTCTATCATATATCCCCCAAAACTTAGTAGCTTCCCTTTGTATTGTCTTGAGAAGATGGATTTAAAATGACTATTGTTAACTTTCTCTTTGCTTTTATTAACACAGTTTTAATAGCTATTCTCATCGAATCATTTTGTGCATTTCTCATATGAAAGTACCCCCTTTCCCTTCTTCATGGAAAGAAACAAAAAAAGAAAAAGGAAAGAAAGAAAAAATATTTTCTAATATATAATTTTTTGTTTGAATTCCATCCAGGGGTTATATTGAAGCAATCAAGGAAATTGAGCAGCAAGTGCTCGCTAGTACTGGCAGATTAAAATTTGATGACATTGTTGTAGCATGTGGCAGGTTCTTCTCTAATCTCTGCTCCAATTAGATTGAAATTTCTCTATGGGTGCTCAAGTTGGGCTAAAATTGATTACAGAGAACTTATTCAGACAAATCATATTTTGATAAGAATCATGACAACAGTGCATTTCAGTTCTTCTCAGATGTGGTGTCTAGATTGTTATAGAGTTAACTAGTGGTTGGCATGCTGCGGCTTGTATTCTAGGAAGTCTATACTTAGATTATGTTGCTCTAATTTAAGTTTCTCATATAGAAATCTCCAAGTCTCTGTCTATATAACTTTTTAGTTATTGGTGGTCTGCAATCATTTATATTTTGTTAGGACTTAGAAATTGGTTTTTACCAGCAACCTTTAAGCTTAAGGAGAAACTAACTTTTGGGTCTTGGGGGCCTTCGCCACTGAGGAAGGATTACATTATTGCACTTAATTGTTGGAGTGATTTTAAGGTGGTATTCTTCTGGGACGAATCATGTATATAAGTTAATATATAAACATGTGGAATACAACAATTTAGGAAGAAGATTCTGGACGTAGAATGCAGTTACAATAGCTTGAATAGGAGAAGGGTAATTATCCAAATAGGCAATTATGATCAGTGAGCTAAAAAAGAGGCAAAAGGCATGGACAAGCAAACCCTTCAATTTGGAATGCATGGGAGTGAAATTTGTTGAGAACCACGAACCGAAGGTCTGTGCACTGTGGATGTTCACTGTCTTATAACAATCATCTGGACAGGCGTATATGATTTCATAATGTTGTGATGTCATACGATCTTAATATGATTGACGAAAATCATTATGCATATGTGTCAAAGAATCCAAAGGCCTTTTTTAAAGTTTTTTGCTTGTGTAGATGACATTTATTGGCTAGAAGTGGCACTTCTTGTCCAATACGCACAAGGTTATCTTCAAAATTTGAGTGAAAGATATTGAGTTTTTTTTTCACCATTCTACCAGTTATGTTTTCAATATGGGAAAAAGAAATAATTGTGTATTTGAGGTTTGGTTTGCAGAACTCATTTCTTTGCGGGTGCTGTGGGTTAGAAATCCTTGCTACGCTGATTTATTCAGAAATTGCAAATCTTATTGATTGAGTTGTACACAATCCTGGAAAATCCTTTCTTTTCATCTCTCGCTGTAATTTTTGCCGTTATATTATTTTTGTTATGTGTCACTAATGCATGCTGGGAGAAGAAATTAATTTTTGCATAAATCAAAGTTGGTGCTCTTGATTATTATTCAAGTTGGAGGATGATGAGAATATTCTTTTCCCTTGTTGCTAATCTGAATTTGGATTTTGTTGAAGCCTCTAACTTCCACATTGAGAGATGGCACTTCATGAAATTGAATCACTGTGATTTGACAACCATTGCATGTTTGGTACTTGCAAGTTGCATATATTAGGCAATATTTAACTTCATTTTTTGCTGACCCACAGACTTAAATGATGTGTGTTTGAGAATTGATATCTTTCCGATAATTCAGGCTCCAAAATGTTTAGCCTACAACGTTCCAGAGGCAGAAGCTGGTCATGATTTGTTTTGCTTTCTTTTCAGTTACTAGCAAATATAAGGTGGTAAAATTTTCTGTTTTGATTTCCAGTGGAGGTACAATTGCTGGTCTGTCACTGGGATCATGGTTGAGCACTCTGAAGGCAAAAGTATGTTTTCTTTTTTTTTTTTCCCTAGATTCTCAGTTTATCTTTTACTTGGCAATTTAACTCTGCTTGTGCATTTTCATATTTGTAGGTTCATGCATTCTGTGTTTGTGATGATCCTGATTACTTTTACAACTTTGTTCAAGCACTAATTGATGGACTTGAAGCAGGTGTTAACTCGCGTGAGATTGTAAACATACAAAATGTGAGTGTTCTATGACATTAATTGTGAATGCTTTCCTTTATTTTTTCCCATGCATTCTTCCCTTATTTGGTGACAGATAAATATGCCCAAAGCCGGAAAATAAAATATATGATAATGCTGGTTTAAGTCTATGTATGCTGTAGCATGTGCATCTAGATTCTGCACGGAGACTAGTTTTAGGTCATGAAAATTTCTAGGGATTGCTTTACACAGTATATTTAGATATCTATCAATAGAACTCTGAGTCTTCCGCTTCTTGGTTTTGTTCAACATCTTATTGCATTTTGATTCCTGTAAGCCTATACATTTATGTAGAATCTTTGTTGATCTTGTGCTTTTCATGGGAAGTCTAGTTTCTCCTCCGAAATTTGTGATTAGAGCGATATCAGTTCTTATTTTATCTTTAATCTCATTTTGGAAGTTTCTTTGACTGCAATGTGCAATAAGTCAATATTGTGCATCAAAGGTTGTATTAAGATTGATGTGTAAAAGATATCATATTCTTGTCCTTGATTTTCTTCTCTGCAGGCCAAAGGTCTTGGATATGCAATGAACACATCGGATGAGCTTAAGTTTGTCCAGGAAATTGCTACAGCTACTGGCGTTATTCTAGATCCAGTTTACAGGTTTGTATTATCGCAACATATGCATCTTGATTCTCAGGGTTGTAGCTTAATATTTACCTAGCTCTATTAAGTGAATTCAGATGGTGAATAGTGAATGATTAGCTTCTCCACAACTATATGGATAGAACTAGCTTGAAGGAAACTATAAAATATTGTTGTCAAATTTAGTCTGGACCCCGGTTAAAATCTAAAGGGCTGGAAGCTGGTGTTGACGTAGAATCGGAAGAATGACTAGGCATTTGATTTCTTGATCCTAAAATTTGAAAATCCTGAAGCTAACGGTTCAATGGTGTGGTTTTTTGCAGTGGCAAAGCTGTTTATGGAATGATGAAGGACATGGCAGAGAATCCACAAAAGTGGGAGGGGAGAAAGATCCTCTTCATACACACAGGCGGGCTTCTTGGATTGTATGACAAGGTTGAGCAAATGTCTTCCTTCGTAGAAACTTGCTCCCGAATGCATGTTGATGAATCTGTTGCAAGGAAAGGAGGTACTGGAAAAATGTTTTAGGTACGCAAACTTGAAAGCCATCTAAACAATTGAATTGGTGTAAATTAATCACGAAATACATAATTTGCATCCTAAAACTTTGCCATGGTGCAAAAATGGTGATTGGTAAGGCAAGTGTTTATTTGGGTATGTGAACCTATTTTCTCCCTGACTTTTTTTTTTTTAATTTTTTTTATTTTTGAGTAGGAGTGGAGATTCGAATCTTGTCTATTGCTTGGGTATTTTTCTATCGTCTTTGTTTTTACAAGCATGTTTCCCTCTTTTTTTTTTTTTATTTCCTTACAAACATTGCAAAATTAGCAAGAAAGAGAAGTCAATAACGTAAATTAAAATACTATAAAGCTTCTTGATGCCTGCATCAGACATGCATGCTTTATAGTGTTTTATTTGGCAGATGTCAACTTTCTTTGTTCTCATGTATTTTCTGTTTTCTTTATTTGTCTACATTCTACATACATTCCCAAAATTTTCTCTCTTTCCCTCCAAACACTATTTACAAAACATTAAAATGCTTGGGTTCAGTTCTTTGCCACTCTCGGCTTAGGTCATGGATTTCTTTGGCATGTTTGCTTTTTGCATCTACGAAGTTTAGTTTATATGCTTAATTAATTAATTTATTGTTTCAAAATAATTTACCGAAAGCAAATATAGAAACTTGGAATTCTTTATTCTTTTTAAAATTATAAACAAAAGAAAATTACATTCAGAAATACAATGAAAGTCGGTTCAACGATTCGATTTTGAAAAAGATAAACAGAACCCTAAGCTTGGATGAGATTTTGGTGGGGTGGGGGGAAGGAAAGGAAGGATGAGAAATTGCGTCATGGATAAATTCATTCGACCAACTCGTGCATTAATTGAATTTCTAGTTGCCAGACGGCCTAACGCTATCGCCCCGAACTCAGCAAGATTTCCCCTGTATGTTTCAAATGATCTACTTTCTGCAAAGTTGAGTTTCTAATAAATACATCTGTAAGGAAGTTATTTTTTAAAAAGTACTAAATAAATATCAGTTTGGTTTGTTTCTTGAATTCTCGATGAGTTGAATTATTTAATAAAATATAATATTGAAATACCCTAAATATCACTACATAAATAATTTTAAATATAAAAATAAGGACAAATTGAAAATTATCTATAATTATAATTACAACTAAGTAAGTGCACTTTCTTAGATTAGACAAGAGAAATTATTTATGTGGGAGGGAACTCGAGTTTCTTAATTCTCGGGAACTTCTCTAAACAAACGCTCAACTTTTGGGAACTTAGCTACGTCTACTTACCCTCAACCAAACCCAAACGATGCCTAAAACATTTTATAAGTTTCAGTGACTAAATTCTAAGATTCTTGATCATATGTTCTTTAATCTTCACCCTTGGGGTTCTCCCTAAATAGGGAATAGTCATGCCACCTTTGCTTATAAAATTAGAACTTCAAGTCCTTTAAGGGGAGATCTCTCCTCTAGGAAGTATAACATGGCTCAGGCTAGTAAGTGCTACTTGCTTTCGTCCAAGTATGCTATTTATTGGTGGCTTTCACAAGCTACGTTCGTCCCACTATGCTATTAATTTGAGGCTTTCAGAAGTTATGATAGATGTAGAAGCTCCCTTACTAAAGGATGAGAATCTTCATACTGTTTACAATATCAAATTCACTTGTAGCATGAAGCAGCCATCTTGGTATATTATTAATATTAGAATCAAATCCTGGAATGGAAGCTGGAAGATATGCAAGGAAAATAAGTTTGAATCCTGACTTTCAATATTTTTTTTCAATCAGAGTAGTTTTTATTAATAATAAAAGGACTTAAATGTAGATCACAATTTTAAAAATTTAACTATATATATATTAGAAATTAGACATAAAATAATTTCTATTACTGAATTTGCAATAGCAAAAAAAAAAATATATATTATTGAATTTGTAGTGATGCATTATTTATAATAGATAGTATTTCCTTCATTCAATTTATGTAAAGAAAGAAAGTTTTTTATGCGTTTGACTTCATATTTAATAACAATTATTTCCTATTTCAATATATAAATCTATTAGTTTCTTCATTTGTATGTCATTCTGTTTTTAATTGAAAGTGATATACTATTAGTAAATTATCGATTTCAAAATATGAAATAAAACACATAAAAAAAAGTTATTTTTTTTATATAAATTGAAGGGAGTGAGTAATATTTAAGTTTGGAACACCATGTAAATGATAATAAATGAAAGTTAGAAACATAAAATAAAAATAAAAAACTGTATTCACACAATAAAGGTGTAAGATCCCATATCGGTTATGGATTGAAATTGGATATGATATATAAGTTAGACCAACTACCTACTTAGTCAATTTAGGTTAACTGTTTTAGAACAGTGAATTTGGGTCTAAGTAGTTGGCTAAAGCAGTTAGGTGAATTTAGGCCTTCATTAACTAGTTCCTCCAAATCAAAGAAAAATTGACCAAAAAAGTTGCAAGTTAATTGTAGGCGTAATACATAAATTAATTCTTAAGTTGAGTTGGGTGGAACTTTTAATTATGTGAACGATCAATTTATAAGTACTACTATAAAATAACAACCAATTATGTTAAAAAAAAAAACAACCAATTTAATTATGGAAAATTTACAAAAACATCCCTAGATTTTAGCATATCCTACATTTTTCTCCCTGATTTTTTTGAAATGAAATAAAACATTCCCGAGTTTTAATTCCGTAGACAATAACCTCCCTTTGTCCATTTTTTCTGTTAAAATAACAGTTTAAGGACCAAAATGTAATTTTTCAGACTTTTTTGAAAAAACTGAAGATATAAAGGACTGTTTTATAATTATATCATCTTCAACCTTCTTCTTCAACTTGACCACCACCCTAGCCGGACTGCCGCCTCCCTCCACAGCCGCCAGAAAAGGAGGAGCTGGAAACCGAAATCAAAATCGAAATTGAAATAGAAAACAAAATCAAAATGGAAAGATGAAATCGAAAATCTATCTAAGAACAATTTATGTTCATGGCAAAGATCAATTTCCAATTGAACAAAATTTCTTGCATCAATGAAATTTTCTGGTAACTAAAATCATAAAGGGAACAAAAATAGTGATGAGCTCTGTAACACCCCTTAACCCAACTATTTCTAGCCAAATTAAGTGGTGCCACATTACATATGGATATGTTATACAGATCATAATTAATTACAAAATATATGGGTACAAATTTTTTTCTTTTATTCTAGCTTGTGCTGATTTCATCTTTACAGTATATGCCAATCTAAGTTCTTCGGGCCCATATGCTATTTGACAGTTCCTGTTTCTTTCTCATCTTTCGGAGACCTATAAGTTCAAAATTAACCAAACTTATTGAGCGATTTTCGCTCAGTGGATACTTTAACTATGATAAATAAAAACAATTTAAAAGTATATGCATAAATTAAAAATATAATTTAAATATTTAAAACATCACTTATTAAAATAATTATTAAATAAAAACTTACTCCTTTAAATAAATAAAATTCACGTAATTAAAAGTAAAACTTACTTGAAGTAGCTCTACCAGATTTAGATAAACTTACATTAACTTACTTAATCACCCGAAGGCTAAATATAATTTATTCGAGCCGGGGATCGAATCCGTGTCACCGGAAATCACATAATGGCCATATAATTCACCGGAAATGATCGATCAAAACCTACATGGGTTCAGTTTAAACTAAATCCTAGTAGAGCTAAAATATTTTTCTCTTAAATTCCAATTTTCCAAATTCCATAAATTTCATCATAAAATTCAACTTAATTACTTATTCCAAAATCCAATCATATTCCAAAATCAATATATATTCCAAATCAACATATTTAAAATCATGTATATTTCAAAAACTCATATTTCAAAATCAACATTTTTAAAATTATTACTTTTAATAAAACTTGGTAATTTACTTGATTTCATAAAAAAAATACTTGAGTGATAACTTATAAATATTTTATTTAAAACCCAATTTAAATATATTTATGTACTTATATTTACTTTCAAAATATTCATTATTAATAAATTATAACTTTTAGTAAAAATAATAATATATACTTAGTTTTGTAAAAACATTTATAATTTGAATAAATATAAATTTTGATATAGTAAAATAATTATTAAATAAAATAGTACTTTCTTTTAAAAGGATTTGTTTTAATAAAAAATATTACTATTATTAATAATTTCCAAAATCAACTTGATTTATAAAAATATTGTAGTAAATATTTATAGTTACTTATTTAAATTTAAATTTTAAATATAATTTCTCATATATATATATATATATACTTCCAAAATATGTGTTTAATTAAAAGATAATGATAATAATAACAATAATAATAGTAATAGTAAAAATAATGATAATAGTAGTAGTAGTCAAAATAATGATAATAATAATAATAGTAAAAATAAGGATAACAATAATATTAGTAGGTAGTAAAAATATTAATAATATTAGTAGTAGTAAAAATAATAATTACAATAATAATGATAATTTTAAAATAATAAGTATTAAATAATTTTTCTCCAGAGCAAACATAAATTATACTTAAGTTATTTGAGTGGTTTTGGCATATTCAATAAAAATATCATTCATTTACCACTTTTCATAATTTTTATCTTATTAATAAAATCATAAGGATAAATTATATAACACAAATCTCAATTTAACCAGAAGCATTATCATCAAAACATTTAATGCATCTTGTTAAAAATCATGTATAAAAAAAATGAAATTTATAAAAATTTTCACAGTTAAAATATCAAATCTCGATCTCCTTCCGTTTGAGTTCCTATTCTTTAATTTTTCCAAACTGTCCTTTGTCTAAATCACTGTCCATAAAATATATTCATGGATATTTGTCCAATAACTATCCAATTCACAGTCCAATTATTCTATAGAAATTTAGTTGTCCGATTATTAAATAATTAATTAATTTTATTATATTTATTATTATTATTATTATTATTATTTTTAATTAACCATTCAATTAATTATTTCGTTGCCAAAATTATTAATTATAAATTAATACTATATTTTATTTAACTAAGATATAATTTTATTTACTTATCACAAATTCCAATTTAAGTATTAAATCAATTTGTCAAATAGATTTTTAATTTACTTAATTTCTAATATATATATATATCAATTTAAACCCCACCTTTTTTTTTTAATAATTTTCACTATATTTTATAGTTAATTAAGTATTATCATAATTTATTTGTCCCTAAAATAATTAATTATCAATATAAAACTCCATTTATATATATTTTATTCTGTTGGGCTTAATTGAAAACTTAAATTAAGTTTGAGGCTACTTACCAACGTGGAAGGGTATATATGCATAACTAATTTAACTTTAGGGGAGGTGGGGACTAATATGTTGAAAACTAGGAATCTGAAACGAGATTTTCCTTACAACGCAGCAAATCCTGCTTTCCAGCTTCCTTCTTCACCCGGAAATTCTGAAACTCGGGTTTTACGATCCGGACGTCAACCGCAAGGCCCAATCATGTTCTGGGGAAGATCACCGGCAGGTGAGGCACCCACTATCTCTCATGTGACTTCGCCGGACGGTTTGTGATCTCTGAACAGTCAGAGAATGGTCGTAAAAGTAAAGAATGGATTTGAAATTCTGAGTTCATTTGTTGGTTTCTGGGTTCATTTGCTGGTTAAGTAAATGAAACAAAACCCCCTTTTTAAGAACATTTACAAGGAAAACAAAAGCTTACCAGGGATTGAATTAACTAAACTCAGAATATCCCTATATTGAATCATCAATGTGCAGAATATGCTGATTATAACAGGTCCATAAACAAACTATTTGACGGGAGATTTATAATATTCAACAAAAGTGAAAGTACGATGATCATCAGGAGGTGCGTTTGAGTTTGGTTTCAGTGAAGGATAGAAAGATAATCAATATATGTGGAGAGCTTAGAATTGAAAGAAGAATTGATAATATGAAGAAAATTGGCTGTTTTTTAGTGTACCAGCAAAAATAACCCATACTAAACTAGACTCAATATCAGTTCTACATTCTTGTTAGCTTCTTTTTATGGACAACTTAAGGTGGAGTAGTATAAACTTTCATCATTTGGTTTATCACTAAAACCTGGCGGCCATAAATTGTTAATAATCACACTTTTCTTTCCATTTTCCCATTTCTTTTCTTTCACTTCTGTCCAAATTTCCGTTTCAAATCCTTATCTTCTTTCCTTTAAGTTTTCGTCTTATTCTTTTATATACAATCCTTATCTTCTTTCCTTTAAGTTTTCGTCTTATTCTTTTATAGGTGATGCTAGTTGTTTGAGACATCTCAGTTGGGGATAAAAAAGAAAAAAAAAATAAATAAAATAAAAAAATTAGTATTTATTATTATATATTATTAAATTTAAAATTTGACTGAACTAACCCTATATTGCAGTTTAATATTATTTTTTTTCCCCAAAATGCTTAATATTATTTTCGCAAACAGTATTTCATTCTCGGTGGATTCCATATTGTTGGAACACAGCAGCCATTGAAGGTTAATTCAAGTTTCCTGAATGGCCTGCCCTTTTAGCTCCATTACAATCTGCTTTCTTCCTAGTCACAACCTGAATATTATTCACCGTATAATTCGAGTTGCAGAGAAAATCAACATAATCGAAAATCGATGCATCATAAACCAAACCAGGATCCATTGCTTTCTGGGGATGAACATGACCGGACCCGAAATCCATCACAGTTGAAGTGTTACCAGTAGACTCATCAAGCATTGTTTCGCCGCGATTATCGACAGTATAAGCAGTGGTCATTAAAGCTGATCTTATAGCTGCAGGGCTCCAGTCCGGATGAGCAGCCTTTAACAAGGCAGCTAAACCAGAAACATGAGGACAAGCCATTGAAGTACCAGAAAGAATGTTGAATTCTGTTCTTCTAGTATCAGTCGGAATACTAGAAGGTGCAACTCTATCCGGCCAAGCGGCCAGAATATTCAATCCCGGAGCTATAACATCCGGTTTCAAAATTTCAGGGGATTCAGGATTTGGACCTCTAGCTGAAAATGAAGCAACTACAGGTGCAGGCCTAATTCCAATTCTAGTACCTTTAAACACAATAGTAGCAGTAGGAACTGAATTGGATTTTACAGAATTCGATATGTACCTTCTAATTTCATCCCCACCTGAAGCTCCGATGGCGGTTGCCGGTAGAACATGGCAATCTGCAACTAAACCTTCCCCGTCGAAAACCCCATTAGCTAAAATCATTCCTACACCTCCAGATTTTCTAACAACATCACCTTTAGCTGCTCTGGAATTTATTCCTCTATCACATACTACAATCTTGCCTTTAACTAATTTAGGATCTAAAGAACCTTCTAAGCATAAAGAACTAGAATATCCATCTCCGGTACCTTCACTGCCGGAATATATAAGAGGATATAATTTACCTGGAGTTAAACCCGGTCCGCCATACACACTCATACCCGGAATTATTTTACCATTTCCTAGCTTTACATCAGCTGGAAAATCTCTGTCAATAGTTCCGGCGCCGACTGTTGTTACCCAAGGTGCTATATTTGTGACTGTTAGGCCGCCGGGACCTCCATTGCCGGCTGAAGCAGAGACAAACACTCCACGGTCTATGGCTCCGAAAGAACCGATTGCAATGGCGTCTAAGTAATAAGGAACAACAACGCCTCCTACACTTAAAGAAATTACATCCACTCCGTCGTTAACGGCGGCGTCAAATGCGGCGAGGATATCAGAATCGTAGCAACCAGCATTCCAACATACTTTATAAGCAGCGAGCCGAGCTTTTGGTGCCATTCCTGCTGCCATTCCTTTAGCATAGCCGAGTGTTGAAGCTGGGAACACATAACGGCCGGCGGCAATGGAAGCCGTATGTGTCCCATGGCCGTCGGAATCCCGTGGAGATCGGTACTCTGTTGAGTCATTCATCTTTCCGTTGGTGGCTTCGTAGCCATTACAAAAGAAACGAGCTCCGATAAGCTTCCGATTACAAGAAGAAGAACTAAACTCCTTACCACTAACACAAACCCCTTTCCATTTCGCCGGTACCGGACCCAAATCTCTATCATTAAAGCTCTGCCTCTCCGGCCAGATTCCAGTATCGATAACTCCAATGACAAGATCCGAACCAAAGTCGGATTCTTTAAGTAACCCAGCACTGTCAGAAGTTTTCAAACCAAGAAACTCCGGCGATCGAGTAGTTTGCAAATGGCGAACACGTTCAGGAATGACAGCAAGAACATGAGGAAGGGTTTGAAGTTTAAGAGCTTCAACAGGAGAAAGCTTAGCAGAAAACCCATGAAATACAGTATCGTAAGTATGAATAACACGAGACTCAGAAGAAGATGGAGCTGTTTCGTCGGAGGAGGAAAATGAGGAAAAAAAAGAGTCGTACCAGTGCTTATGAAGTGTGAAAATGGAGGGTTTAGCATCGTACTGAACTTTGACAATGAAAGTTCGAGGGAGGTCGTTGTTTGAAGAAGAAAAGGAAGGGGAAAGTAAAGAAAGGAAGAAAAGAAGGAAAATAGCCATTGAAGAAGAAGAAGAAGAAGAAGCTACGGAAGAGAGTGAAGTGGAGGAAGAGGTTTAAAAGGAAGAGAAAGGGGGATGACTGATGAGGTGGTGGCCTTGTGACGTGGGTAGTACTATTCGACTATTTTTCTATTTGGTGGTGGTGGTTGAAACATTTTCAGACAACTTTGGTTTTTTGGTCTTTGAATTGAAAAAGAATTAAATTTTTTTATTTTACTTTTTTTTAATGGACTTTTGTTGCTTAATTATTATTCTTATTTTTTTTTGTTAAACGTGAAACAATAAATTATTGGAATATTAATAATATAAGAATGTATGAAACAATATTTTTTTAGTCATTAAAATTTTTGATAATTTCAAAAAAAAATTCTTTGATAATTAATCTTTAATCTAATAAAAAATCAATATAATAAAATTTAAATTAATAAATAATTAAAAGAGAAATTATTATTTTATTCCTGTATTTTCACTTAATCTATAATTTTATCTATGTATTTTTTAAAATAAATTTATTTATTCCTTAATTTATATTCTATAACACAAAATTTCCTTTCTGTTAATTAAACACCAATTTTTCGTTAATTTTTTTATCGTTTATTTTTTAGGATCAAATAATAATTTAACCTTCATGATTAATAGAAAATATTTGTTAAATTTAATAGAATGACAATTTTGTTTGATGGAATTAAAATTAAGAGATAAATGAATTTATTTAAAAAATATATAGATAAAAATATAAATTAAGTAAAAATTTAGGGATAAAATTATAATTTTTTTAAATTAAATAATAAAGAATGCACATGTAACAAAATAATAAACAAGAGAACATAGTAAGTTTAAAATGTAACCATATGTCTGGAAATTTTGTTAATTTTTTCACACCTGTTTTTATTTGTCGTCTCCAACGTTTTAGCGATTTTCTTTTTTTTTTTTTTTTGTCAATTTTATGCATTTTCTTCCATAATTTTCTGCAGAAAATTAAGACCAATATATCTCCTTATACACAAGTGTGTTCGTGATAATTAACTGTTTGAATAATTGTTAGTTGTATGGAGTAGTTGTTTATAGAAAAATAAAAGTTAAGAGGTTAACATTTAATAACATACTATATAAATAGTTAAAAGATATTTTAAAAATCACCTTATCAAATGGTACAAAAATTGCTTTTAGCATTTTGACTGCTCAAATGATATAGCCTACACGCTGCACTCCCTCGCCAAACGATATTGCTCTCTTACCGAACGATAAGACTCTCGCCCCACAGCACTCCAAAACCACATGATTTTTGCTCAAAACTCTATTTTCTAAGACAACCAAAATTTTAAGCCTCTAAAACATCTTCTAGAGTTGATTTCTCAAATATTTATAAATAAAAACTTATTTAAAATTATAAAATAACCCTAAAATTTATTTATTTAATTAATTAATTCTATAATTGTATTTAAATACTAATTCCAACCTAAAACCAATTCAATCTCTTAACTATACCCAAATTACTTTTTAATTTCAGAATACCCAAATTTATTTACAAATTTTAATTAATAAAAATACCAAAGTACCAACAATGACAAAAATACCCCCCAAACCAAAAAACGGAATGTTATACTTAAAATGACTGTCTCGTCGTCCAAAGTATCAAACAAACATTTAAATTACTAAATTACATCAAAACAAAACATAAGGGTGCATCATAACAATTTTTCCCATAAGATACAAAATTACCTTTTTGCCCCTAAACTCAACACACACAAAAATCAAGGGTTTTACAATCCTACCCTCTTAAACAAATTTATTCCTCGAAATTTATCTAAATACAATTTATTATCAAAACACCGTTTACTTTAATTTCACACAAATCTGAAAAGTATAAACTACTTAGCTTATGCTATTATGGTTAGCCAAGCCATAACTGCATCATACTAAGCTCTAATAATATTTCCAATTTTGCTCCTCTTATAGCGCATTAACTGATAAATCCCAAAATTAAAACTCACCAAAAAAAACCAATACTAAAATTCAATACTCACATAGCGAAAGATGGGAATATTTAGATTGAAATAGTGAAGAATAAGGTTAAGTAAAGACTTCTACTGATTTCCAGATGACAAACTTGACCAGACAGGATTTTTTGTCACAACTCAATCCGGGGTTGAGGCCGACGTGTAAGTAGACCAGAGTTTGACCTCACAGGCCTCTAAAATTATCCATCTAACTACTTTCGTCTACTAATTAGGCCCAAATTTACTAACCTAAAATAGTTAACTCAAGTTGACTAAGTAGTTATGTGGTTTAACTTATACATCATATCAAATTTCAATTAATATCCAATGTGGAATTTCAAAAAAAAAAAAACTATTGTCGAACATAATTATATAAACTCCAGTGGCACTAGTTTCTCCACAATTTGTCACATAAATAAGTAAATAAATTGTACAAAAAATTGATATTTTTTACTGAGGGAAATATGTGTTTATAAAGATAATATAATTTATTCTTACTCAAAGAATTAATTTTACTTAAACAAATTATAGTATAAATTATTGTTTATTTTATAAGGATTTCTAACTTTTTTTCATTATAAATTTCACATTCAATGCCAAAATCATTTTATAGTCTTTTAACGTGGGAGTTCTTAAAAAATGAATTTATGGCTTATGAGAAAAAAAAAACTACAAATAATTTTAGAAAAAACAATAATTTATAGGTTTAGTGAGGTTAATTAGGTAATTAGCCACAAAATTATTTTAAAATAAGGTAATATTTTAATAGTATGATGTATTAGTCCAATAAAATTAAAACATAAGAATAAAAGATGTTATTTTTAAACTTAGAGACACAAAACAATATATTTCAATAAATTTTAAGGATAATTTTGTAATTTTACCTTTTATAAATGACATCTAATTATCATAAAGGATACTTATGTTGCTTTTGTGTCAATTTTATAAATTCATTCAATGGATGAAGTTAATTTTTTATTTCACAACAAATTAGATGCGTTCTTTATTAAAATTAAGAGTATTAAATTTTTGTAGGACTTTGCTTACTCATTGGCGATCCCACTCACTAATTATCTTTATATTATATTTTTTGAACATATCTAATTTGGAATATAGAATTTTATAAATTTAGACATTATTATTCTTGTTGCAATTTGCATAAATTAATGAACATATACTATAATAGTATTATTATCGTATGAGACATATACAGTGATACTTAGTATTTTAATATTTTCTCTATTGTTTTTTCCAAAAATATTTTCTCTATTGTTGTTGGTGAAATTTGTCAGTAGACAAATGTACAGAATTCTATGATCATGATACCCCTTTTTTTACTATTGTTTATTTTTGCTTGGTTGTGTTTCAATATAAATTTTGTTAACAATGAAGATATTTGTCTCTCGGTAATTAATCCATAATTTTGATTTTTTTATTCACACGCTAAATTATTTATAGTAAGTTTTGAAATTAATTTTAATAGTCTATAGTTCATAGAACTGGACTTTGTATTATCAATTAAACATAAAATAATTAATACCGTTGAATTTGTATTTATATGAAATTTATAATACGGAGTCAATTTATATAAATTACTACCCATTGAAATTGATCTCAGAACTCAATATAGATAATTTACCGTGCAAGTTGAGGAAAAAAAAATCAAAATCAAATGGGTCTCACAGTCTCGCTGTGAGATATGTAGAAGCCCCTTTTTTTTCAAATAGTTGATTTGCTTTACATTGCCATAATTAATCCTAAAACTATATTATTAGAGCTTTGATAAGAGGTTAAGAGAATAAAAACAAGAAGCAATGTGCTTAATGCGCTTTTGATATTTTATGAATTCCTTGTTTAGAGTAGGAATGTATTTGTAATTTTTCACTTATTAGATAATATATCTTTTGTTTGTCAATTCATAATACCTATTTAAACTCCAACTATGAATTATTTAGAGTTCGAAATGAATAGTTATGTTGTACTATAGATATTTTTTTTAACATAGATATTTTTACGCACGCACTTAAGGGATAATATAAATTGTTAGAAATGAGGTTTGAACTCAAGAGCTCTACCTCCACTTTACTAAACTCTACCTCTCTGCCAAACCCCCTCCCCACTATAGACATTTTTAATAACAAAGAAGAATAACAAATTATTTATAAAAGCTTACACTAAGAGACATTTAAAGGATTAACCAACGAAAATTAGTGTGTTGAAAACATTTAACAAGTTAAGCTAGTTCCCCCCCCCCCCCCCCCCCCCCGAGATAAAATACAGTTTGAAAGCTCTAGTGTAATGGAGTAAATCTGGTAGAAAAGGTGGAAGAATGGAAGGTTATGTCTTAAAAAATGAATTCTTATTTTTTTGCCTTAAAAAATAAATAAATAAATAAAGTAGCTCTCATGATGCATATAAAAAAATTTCGTTTTTAAGCAAGCATCTTGAAGATAAAGAGTGTGATTGATCTTATTCATAGCTAAGCATCTTGAAGATAAAGAGTGTGATTGATCTTATTCATAACTACTGGAAACTATTTATAGTGAGGTTAGCGGTGCTATGTTAACTGGGGCTGTGGTGAGCGGTGCTGCAGGCTTAGCATTAGAGGTTGATAACTCACGAGAAGTCGATGACCGCGTATTTTTTCAAGTTCAAGACTTCCGACCTTACCAGATTTTGACATGTGAGCCCTTAAAAAATAGAAAGGCTTACATGTCTGAATAAAAACTCGTTGTTCATGTATCTATAACAATCCTTCAATTGAGATACAATAACAAATCTTATTACAATCTAACAAACTTTGAATATCCAAAATAATTAGAGCAACTAATCAATAAACAGAAAGCAGTTGCCAATGTACTCTAATCACAAATTTTTCAAACTATCAAACGCAGTATAAAACTATATACAAATCTCTATTCTAAGAGGGGAAAAAAACCAAAGGAAAATTACAATTTACACAATAGTGATAAATATTATGCTTATGCTTGAGCTTGACCCAACTTTGATTCATACACCATCAGATGATGTAAACTAGTACTAGTAAGGAATTACATTACAATCGCATTAATTTGCCAAAACGACAGACATCAAGCAAAAGCGACAAGCTTATCCAAACATAATTAACGGACATTATTCAATCAATCTACGTCTATGATGCCGGCCAGAATCTTCCAATTTTGGAAACTTTTTCCTGTCACGTGTACACGCTTCACACGTGGCAACAATTTGCTTAGTGGGTACATTTTTTGCCTCTCTGGCTTTCTTTATTACTCTTTATTGTAAAGGAAATTATACTTTTATGTCCTTCTAATTTGTATTAAAAAAAAAAAATTATACTCTTTATTTCAAATTATATTTTTATGTTCTTCTATTTTACAAAAATTCTAATTAATTTCAATTTTTTTAATAAACCACCTGGCATAAAATACATTGAAACGAAATCTAATTCCGATACTCTAATATTTTTCCTTTTTAAGTTACGCTTTCGTCAACTACTTAGGTCTAAATTTATTGGTCTAAAATGGTTAACCCAAATTAACTAAGTAGTTAAATGGTTTAATTTATATATCATATCAAATTTCAATTAATATCCGATGTGAGATTTTACATTCACTGTGATGGAACCTATAATTCTAGATGAAGAGCATTTATTACTTGGAGCTATTTTCTACATTTTAATTATGCAAATTTCCCATTATTGATTTTAAAAAAAAAAAAATTCAAATTTTTACAATTAAAATTTCAAGGTTTAGTATTTTGATAAAGTTATAATCAATTTGTTGCTTCATATATCATTACATTATTTAATTTGTTGGTTTCTAATTTTAGATTTTCAAGAATTTTTAAGGCCTGTGATGTTCAACATGTCTTTTTCAATATACATAAAGTAATGGAAAAAGAAAAAATTCTGCCAACAAACTATTATTTATAATTTGTTTTTCACTTTTCTTTTTTCTTTTTGAAAATGTTGGACTTTTCCAAAAGGTTGAAATTGCTAAGGTGTCAACCATTTATGGCAAAATGCTTCCTTGCTGAAAATAGTGAAAAAGTTTGGAAAATTTCACTTTAACAGCTAGGAAAATGGTTAATTTATTTTCAAAAGTTGGGGTAAAAAATTAATTGTGAGATGGGTAAATATTTTTCATTCAATATATAAATTTCAAAAATTTACTATTACCCAGTTAAAAATTTTAACATAAATTTATGAGTTTTGGCATATTTTTATACTATAATAATTATGAATAAATATAACTTCTTTAAAAAAAATTAGAACTAGATCTAAATCGAACTAAATTTTGATCTTATGGAACTGAACTCGAGAATGCTTAATCAGATTGGAACTCCAAATCAAAAATCTGTCTTAAACTCCACTCATTTAAAAATAAAAATTTGAGCTCAGTACAATAACCTCAAATTTATTATAGGTTTGAGTGGAGTTTGAGCTTGGACTAGAAAAGGTAAAACAACATTATTTTTTGTTAATTTTTTTTATTAATATTTATATATTCAAATAAGCTCATAAACAAATTTCATAAGCTTGCCTCATTTATAAGCGAGTTTGAAAACTCAATTCATTTCAATTTTGAATCAAAGTTAAATAAATTTTTATAAAATCAAGTTTCAAGTAACTCGTAAATTGGCTTGGATTGATTTTATGTATTAAAATTATTCTATTTTCTTCAAAGCTTTGTTTGGATGACTAGTCAATATTTATTGTGTGGCAATTCTACCTATACTCATATGAAACCAAACAAGTCCTAAAATTTTCTAATCATCAATAAATAAATATAAATAAAAAAAAACCTTTAAAAACAACATCGAATAGCTCAAATTCATCTTTGTAGTAATATATCCACATCCTACAAAAATATATAATTTACAATAAGATATGCATTTATATATTAATATACTAACATGATAATGGATCATTCATTAGCTTTGTTGATGATAATGTTTACACTAATTAATAATTAGAATCCATAATTAAGAAAAACCTAGAAAAGAATATTGATTATTTAGAAGAGTAGGTAGCTACACGCACAGCAAGGATAGTTGTCTTCTATAATATATATCGTGAAGCATGATTGCCATTTTGGAAGGGAAAAAAAAAGGGTTGATGGGTCCATGATGCAATAGAAACTTACATGCAATTATGAAATTACAAGTAAAATGTTGCTTCTTCTTCCTCTTCTCCTTCTGTTTGACATTGTAAAAAATTATAATGGTGGTGGTGGTGGGGACTCCATGGAGAGGACAAAATGTGGTCGCTTTTGGTGAGATGTTTGTCTATTAAATCTTTGAATTTCAAAAGCGGAAGTGATATTACAAATCTCTTTGATTTGAGTTTTTAAGATCCCGGTACTAGGCTGTTAGGGGTATAAGACGTGTGAGGGCGTAGCTCATATCCAGGCTTATAGACGTGTGAGGGCATAGTTTAGATCTACGCGACCTAATGGGTCATAGGTAGCTTAAATTATTCCGTATAATGTCTGGTTCTGAAATAATCGTAAATTGAGATTTGTGACGGTCTAAAAAGACTTGTTGAGTGCCAAAATTCAAGCTTTTTTTTTTTTTTTTTTTTTCCTTTAGTTACTCCAAGGTTTGAATTCAGAATTTTTTAATCTTTAGTGATTTATCTTACCATCAGACCAACCCTTAGTTTGAGTGCCAAAATTCAAGCTAGTCTATCAAGAGATGCCCAATAATATAAATTGTGGTAAATACTTATAAAACTTGATAACATAATTATGACCTTTAAAATTGATGTATAAATTAATTTTATTGATGATTTTGGGTACCTTACATAAATTAGTACTTCTCCTGTCTTTTTGCACAGGCAAATTTTTATTTTTTATTTTTTTTGATGTACAATCTATATAAACAAATTTGACTTAAATAATAATTTTAATTGGTTTGTCGAAGTTAAAAAATAAATTTAATCTTATGATAAATCATCGTAAAAACAACAAATAGCATTACTTTTTAATTATTCGTAGAATAAATTGATTAATAAAAATAAAAATAAAAATAAAAATAATAAAGTAGTAAATGAATATAATAATTAAAAACCAAGAAGGCAGAAGACCAAGGGAAAGTAATGTGGGGCTAAAACAGTTTTCTGAGGCAATTATTGAGAGTGTCATTATGATATATGAGTATTAAAGATGGGTAAGGGAATGGGCCTAAAATGTGGGGTTTGAATTTCATATTGTTTTTTGAATTAAAGTACTAAAATAAAAACTTTCTTTTTAAACAACTTTTTTTTCCCCATATTTTCTATATTGCTAATGTTGATTAGAATTCAAAATGCCTTTTATAAAAGAAAAGAAAAGAAAGTAGTTTGGTTTATGAGAAGTTTCTTTTTAATTGACCCTTTTAATTCAATTATTGTATTCTTATCTCTACCAACTTTTGTTAAACACAAGAACTTAGATGTGATTGTAAAGTAAAATATAAAAGATTGTGCACATATAGCTACACCATTTTGCTTCTTTTTATATATCAAAACTTTTAATTATATTTGAGGTTATCTATTAATTTAGGGTAAAGATATATCCTTATCTAAAAATGGCACATGTTAATGCCAGAGCAAGTTTTTTACTTAGATTAAATTATCTTTACATACGAATCAGCAAATAAAAGAATACAAACCTTTCTATCAAGTTTTAAAATTGATTACATTCCTAAAATTCAAATATAGAACTTTTAATTAAATTTGAACAAGTCTCGACCGGTTGATCTACCTATTGGGGGTGATATAATTTAATTTTTTTAATAAATTATTAATTATATTTACCTTTTAACCTAAAAATGGGTTTTAGGACCACAAATAAATGAGGGCTTAATTAATATATTTAAATGATAATTAACTTGGTAGCTAACTAGGTCGCTTTATTTATTACAAAGTAATTAAAAAAAAATCAAACCTAATTAAAGTTGGCCTCATTTCTAGCTTGTGAGTCATTAATTTATAAGCCATAAAATAATGAAGCTTTAATAATACATGAAATGCAAAATGATTCTTCAAGTTGCATAGAAAATTTAAGGGCTTGCAATCATGAACTTAGCTTATATCAAGTTTAATACTAATAGTTCTTTTTTCTTCTTCTTTAAATTTATTTTATATGTTTCAAATAAATTTGGATTAAAAAATAAACACACAATGTTCATGCATGTTTACTAAAAAATATGAAACTAAGGATACAAATGGACCCATATGTTTGTGGGTAGAGAGCAAGTTGGACATTTTTTCATGGTCAAAGCCCTATTGAAAGCAATAGCTAGAGCTCTTTTCAATTATAAGGCCCATTGTGCAAAATTATGGGCTCCTCCATATATATATATATATATGTTTTAATTTTGTTTACATTTTTTTTATTTAAAGGGATGAAGTTGATACTTGATAATACAGCTCAATGTTGAATTAAAAAAAATGAATGGGTTCAAACAACTAAATTTTTGTTTGATATATACAACATTTGAAAAATCAAATTGGAAGTAAAATGTGTACGTATGTTTATTTTTTAATTTCAACTTGTTTCCGTCTATTTAATAAAATTGTCGGCTAATCCGAATTTGGATACTTCCAAGATTTATTATTGTAGGATTCGTTGCTTAAACCTTGCTTAGGATGTCTAATGCTCCATCCATTTAAGCCAACTATAGTTGGTGTATTATTATTTCTTATATTGATTTTCAAGAAGATATTAAAAATATTAAATTATTTTATTTTATTTTTTTAAAAAAATTATTTGGGTTATTGAACATAATTTTCAGCCCAAGAAAGTTTTGGCCCATTATATGATCTATCAAATTTTCTATTAATTTCCAAAAAAAGCTACGAAAATTCTGTTCCTTCCTATACAAGCTTTTAATTGCCGGTTTGTCAAACAAAAAACAAAAACTTTTAATTGCCGTTGATTTTGGGAACAACTTCAGAATAGGAAACTAAGGCTGTAATCATCCAACGGCTTAAATATTTGAAAATTCTTTCTATAAATTCAATTTCTTGAAACCCTAAAACCCCGACAATTCTTCCTCTTCTTACAACACTAATCCTTAACCGCCGACAATGGACATAACCACCACCACCAACAACAACAACTATCCGCCGCGGCAACCGTTGAGTAAAGGTCGTCAAAAGATTGATATTAAGAGAGTTGAAAAAGAAAGCAGACGATATGTTACTTTCTCAAAACGCAAAAATGGTATTTTCAAGAAAGCCACCGAGCTTTCCACCTTATGCGGTGCTCAGGTCGCCGTTATTCTCTTCTCGGAGCATGGAAAAGTGTTTTCTTTTGGAAACCCAGATGTGGACAAGGTTATTGACCAATACATGGCTGAAATAGATGAGGATATCAAAGTCGGCTGCAATAACTTACCAGTAAAAAGTAGTGATGATGCCGGAACTGAAACTACTACTACTTATCAAGAAAAGGAATACCGGAAATCTCTTTCCGGATTCGAAGAGATGAAAAGAGATTTGCAGAATTTAAATAAGAATGACGATAATAGGGAATTTTGGTGGAATTTGTCAATTCATAATATGGGAAAAGATGAACTTGAATGTTTTAAAGAATCATTAGAAGAGCTGAAGAAAAATGTGATGTTGAAGATTGATCAAATTGCTTCTTCTCCTAATGCTTTAGCAGAGACTGAGTATTTTGAAGGTCAGATTGATGCTTGGGATTTGGGTTTGGATTTTGAATATCAGGATTATTATACAAATAATATATACTACTAGTTTGCTAATCCTAGTTGAAGAACAAGACTCTCGTAGTTAATATTTTTTTGTTAATCCGAGTTAAGTTGAGACTCCTTATTAATTTTTTTTTGTTAATCCTACATGAATTTGAATACTTTTATTTCTTTGTTCAAATTTCACTGATTGGGATTTGATTCGCTGACTTATAAGTAATGAATTAATTTCTTTTATTAATATTTTGTTTCAAATACTAAACTCTTTACTATGCTTTAATTGCATCGAATTTAGATTATTCTAATTTTGGATTTATTATTAAAGATGCTAAAGCTTGCCTATTAGTGTAATGTATCTAGCTAGTAGATGGGCTTAATTATATAGGCAAACTAACTAACGTTAAAGCTCATACTCTAACTTGAGTTTATATTGGCTTTGTGGGTCTACGAATTTAGATTCCATAATTAAGTAAATAGCTAAACTCCTCATGAACATAACACGATTCCAAATATTATGCTAATGACAAAGAACAAATTACATTATTATCATTATAATTAGGTTGAATTGGGTATTGTTGATGGATTTGTATGGAGTCATGAAGTAGAATATATATAACCCTTGAATTTGAATAAGGTTTGCAAGTTCTTTTAATGCATAAAAAGGATAAATGTAAAAGGTTGGACACAAATCTAAGTTTTGGAGCTACTTTTGTGGACGTTGTTGGCTGCTTCTCTGTTGCCATCTCGGGTTACTGTGAAGGTCGTGGGAGCTCGACCATTGCCGAAGCATTGGCACTTAGATAGTGCCTTCTCTTTGCTAAAGTTTGCTTTCTGCAAGCGGGTTTTGTGTTTACTGATAACTATACTTTATTTTATGCTATTTAGTCAATTGTCTTGGACTATTCTGAGTTTGGTTTAATTGTTTATAATTGTAAAGATATTCTCCTAGCCTCTAAGGATATTAGAGTTTGTTAGTTCGGCATGAACTATTGGTTCGGCGTGAACTATGTATTGACAATCGAAACTCGAAAGAGAAAACCAAGATTTCAATTAGATTAAAGAAAAACTAGTGAGGAAGTCCATTAATACCATCAAATAAAAGCCTAACTTCAGTAGGAAACTTAAGAAAATATCTAAAAAGGCAATTAAAGCCCATAGAAATAGAAAGAAAGAGCACTTAAAGAATAAAGAGTAAAGACAATCTATTGAGTTAGGTCTTTCAAAAAAACTTGCTATAGAAGTTATGATAAGGATAAAACTTAAAGGAAGATAAAATATCTTACAAGATATTATAAAGATAGTATTGGCATTGCTGTTTCCAACTGAGCAAGACACTTCACTCACTCTCTTCTATAATGGCTTTTTTGTACCAGACAAAAATTGATGTTGACGGGAAATTATCATACTTCTTGGTCATTTTCAAAGTGCTCCTCAAACTTGTCTCAAATATTCAATTTAATCTGATTTAGAATTTGTTTTCAATCAGAACATGAATTGTCAGACATTTTTACTAGTTTGAAGCATGGATTAATATGAATGTTTGTGTTTTCCGCCGGTTATGTGGCAACGATTTGGACTGAATTGGTAAGAAGTTGTGCAAATCATGTTTAATTGAAAATATAAAAAAAAGGCAAATTTGACTCAATTGTATAATTCAAATGAGTTTAGGGGCTATTTTGAATAATTTTGCTTGCTTATCTCACCTATTTTAAATTAATAATAAAGAGCAAAAATCTTTATTTAATATCTTCTGGCTTATTTTCAAAATGGTTACTGAACTTTTCTCAAATATTCAATTGAATCAGATTTAGACTTTCATTTTCAATTATAACATGATTTGTCAGACTTTATACTACTTTTAAGCTTTGATTGATATGAATGTTTATGTTTCCATGTTGGGTATCTAACAAAAATTTGGACTTAATTAAAAAGAAATACAAAATCAAACAACTCAAATAAGTTTAATTAGGGGGCCATTTTGAACAATTATTCTTACTTATTGCACCCACTTGAAATTAAGAATAAATTAAACAAATTCATTATTTATATCTTATAATTACGTATTAACATATAATTAAATAGTACTATGCCTTTCACTGTTGTCATTTTCTCTTCAATTGCCCCACAATATAATTCAAGAAAATTAATCAATACCGTTATTACATTAAAATAGAGTTATGAAACTATCAACCAATGGTTTTGGTTATTTTGCGGAACCGGTTTATTTCTCCGGCGAAGCTCTTCGACGAGCAGACGGGTCTCATTCCGGCCAGCCGTGCCACCACAATAATGTCTATGACTGTAAGATTTTCTTCTTTGCTTAGTAGATACTTCTTCTAATTCTTGTATTTCATCCAAAACAATCTGTCTGTTTCTGCATTCTATGCTACAAAATCCCTGGTCACCCCTGCCATTCCAAAATCATACATAATATTTAAATTGATCTGAACTAACAGTTAGCGAATTTATTCAGCCAAAAGAAATTATAACATATGAACCAATAGTCCATCAATCTACTCAACAAAAAAGAACTTATGACACCTGAACTAACAGTCAAACAATCTACTTAGTAAAAAGAACTTATGACATCAACTAACAGTTAGCCACCCGCCTGCGGCAGAAATCTTATAGCTTAGAAAGAGAAAGGGAAGTATTTCATTAGTTTTTTTGGTTTTTTCAAGGATTACCTACCTATACATGTAGACATCTTTGTCTACGGCCAAGTTCTTGTTACATAAATAACAAGATTTAAGGTAGCAATCCAATTCAATGGTGGAAGCTGGAGGAAGAAGATGAGCTTTTTGAATTGCAGATTTTATAACTACAAAATTGGAATTTTTCCAATTTGATATCTGAACAAGGGCTTGTAACCCAACCACCATTAATGAGTTCTTTGAACTTGCAGCTTTGCTTTCTTGGAAATACCTTCCTAGCCCTAGAATTTTAAAGGAAGTTTTCAATTTTGCAAGCATTTTTATTACAGAGAAAGGGAGAAAATTGGAAAAATAAGAGAGAAAGAGATTGGAGAGGTTTTCTTTTTTTTTTCCTCTTTTCTGAGTGAAGAAGAAGAAGAAACAAGAGGTGGTATAAAAGCATATATCTTGGCTTTGCATAAGCCACGTAGACCAAAAGTAACAACATTAAACACTTTTTATATTTAATGTTTGACAATTTTAATTTTTTATTAAAAAAAATAATGTATTCTTCTTCTTTAAATTCTGGCCGTTGGATGTTTTAGCATTTTACATGTGAAAATGTTAAAATTTCAAATTTTTTATAGGGTTCAATACAATAATTTTTAAATAAGGGTGTCAAAAGCTGATCCGATCTATTAGCCTGACATGAATCCGATATGAAAATAGTGGATTAAGGTTAAGGTTTTTGATTTGTTTATATAAACAGGTTAACACAAACCCGACCTAAAATTTAATACGTTAGGTTAAGGCTGAAAATTTTAACTCGAAAATTAACTGTCTAACCCAAAAAATTTCAACCAGAAAATGACATGTCTAACCCGAAAATTTCAACCTTAAAATGATCTGTCTAACTCGAAAATGACCTATTTAACCCGAAAATGATCTGTCTAACAAAAAAAAACATGCATAACCTGAAAATAACATGTCTGACTCGAAAATGACATGTTTAACCTGAAAATGACATGCCTAACAAAAAAAAAATCAGGTTGACCCGATAATCTGACAGATCAGATGAGCCCCAACCCATTTATCTAAACAAATCAGGTTTAGATTTGGGTAGTCAACCCAAACCCAAATTCGACCCGACCTGATCTGTTTAACATTTCTACTTTTAAGTTCAAAATGTGTTTTATAAAAGATTAAAATTGTATTCTCAATGGATGTAGTTTTTACTCAAAATGATATAATATATCTTTTGTAATGTTTAGTAAAATAGTTTGTATGCATACCTCGGTATATACAGACCATTTTTTTATTTTTTCTTAAAAATAAAATTTAATTTGTTTGTATTTAGTTCTGAGATCAATTTTAGACAGTCACAATTTACATATTTAAATCTGTTTAACAGAGTCATTTTTATTTACAAAGAGTTTAGCAAACAAAACAATAAACTATGTGTAATAAAAATAATAAAAATACCCAACAATGATTATAGCCTAACAAAGGAAATACATTTTTCTTTGCCACATTTTATCAAACAATTGTGGGCAATATCAAACATGTTTCATCCACTCACAATTTCCTTCATTAAAACTCCATTAATTAATTTCACATTAGCAGCAGATGATAATATTCATATCATTTTGGAAAATTAATATTGAAGCTTGGCAACCATTTTCCATTAAATTAAGAAAAATTCCAAATAGAACTTACAAAGAATCTGCAAAGTAAAATTCAAATGCAATAACTGCATGCCCATTGTTGTTTGTGTTGACTACAACTTCTTCTTTTTTATTGTGTTGGACTTTACGGTGAAGGGATATGTAGCAGCATATGAGAGATAAGAGGAATTTGAGGAGGAAGAGAGGAAAAGACACGGAGAAGATAAAAGCGATGGCGCAAAAGGCTTGGATGATGAAGAAGAGAAGAGGAGGGATATGAAGAGGAAGTAGAAAGAGAACCCATTTGTGTGTTACGGTCAGAAACGAAGAGAAATAAGAAAAAAAAGAACAGCCTGTAAAATTTAGGTTTAAAAACAAAAAACTAACAGAAACAGTGTCATTTTGCAAAGACCCACCAGGTTTATGAGTGTCCAGGTCACTGGTTTTTTCTAGTTTGCCAGTCGAACCCGATTTTTGACTGAAATCTGGTTTAATGCATAAATTGGACTAGATTGAAGGCTGGTTCGTGGTTAAACCGATTTGGCCAATTTTAACAACCAAGACTTAAATAGGAAATTTTCTGAACACGTTCATATTGAGCTAATTGGGTTAGAGTTGGTTATTTATGTATAATTTCATAGTTGATAGAGTGTATATTGTAAATAAGCTTGTCTCTAGAGTAATAGTATAAATACTATGTAAAACAGGGACTGTAACTTTACTTTTTCTTTTTCCTATTCTAATAATCAAATATGGTATCAGAGCAAGTAAATTCTAGCTTTCTTTTCCTCTTCCTTTTTTAGAATGAAACCCTAAGTTTTTTTTTCCGCCGCCCTTTTTCATTCCTCCTCTAATGTCTTCCAGTAAAGAACTCGAAGAATTCAATAGACAAATTCAGTTGTTGAATCTTATATTTGAGCTCAGAAATTTCGTGTTTCGATCTTATTTCATTGCTTTGGTAATCTCTGGTTTTTCCTTGATTTTCTTTGTGGACTTGATGTTCGTAGCACTTAATCTTTATTATATTCTTTCGATTCATCGATGTAAAATTTTTTTGTTTTCGTTTCCAAGTTTAGATCTCAAGTTTTGTCTTGAATCTTCTTTTTGTTTCTTCAAGTTTCGCCTTAAAGGTTATACGATCTGTTTCTTTTCCTTCTGGAAATATATTCTTTTTCAAGTTTCATCTTGAAACTTTTGATTCATAATTTTTTCTTCTCAAATAAGAGTTTCTTTTTGGATTTCTATTTTTGAAATGGCTAATCGCTTATAGGATGTTGCTAATCCTTTCTACATGCATCCTAATGAAAATCCATCCTTGATTCTTATATCTCCGGTTCTCTCTAGAAAGAATTATCATTCGTGGTTTAGATCCATGAAAATTAGCTCTCTTTTTTTTTTTAACAAAAAATTAGCTCTTCTATTTATGAATAAGTTGGGATTTGTTGACGGTTCTATTATTCAACAGCTTAGGACATATCCTATATATGGATCTTGGGAAAGATGTAATACAATGGTGCTATCTTGGCTGATGAAATAAGTAAGTCCTACTATAGCAAAAAGTATTATATAGCTTGATGTGGCTCTAGAAGTTTGGAAGGATCTAGAAGAAAGATTTGCTCAGGAAGACTTTGTTCGTATCTCAGATCTTCAAGAAGAGATATACAACTTTAAGCAGGGTGAGTTGTCTGCGAATGGTTGAAAATTCTGTGGGATAAGTATATGAATCTCATACTAATACCTAGGTGCATTTGTAATTCTGCTGTTGCTTGTAGTGCTATAGGGGTTGTTAAGCAATATCAGACTTCTGATTATGTTTTGAGGTTATTAAGAGGTTTAAATGAGAGTTATAACACTATTAGATAACAAATTCTTTTAATGGATTCTCTACCTCCTCTGAATAAGGTTTTTGCGTTGGTAACTCAACATGAAAGACAGTTTGTTAATCTTGAGAGTTACATGGCTTTTGAGACAGTTTGTAATCAAATTTTATCAGTCGTGAATGTTGTTAATAGAAATCAACATTTTGATCAATCTGGTGGTAATAAATCATTTAGCAAGTATGCTAGTTAGTCTACTTAATAATATGTTAACAATACAAAGAAGCCTGTTTGTAGTCACTGTAATCAGCCTGGACATACTATTTAACAGTGCTACAATTTGTTATCCTTCTGGATTCAAGTCAAGGAATAAGCTGAAAAGTTATGTTTCTAAAGCTAATCAAGTATCTACTTATGAGGATGAAGTTGGTGATGATAATGAATGTGTTGAAGAATATGAACAAGCTTCTGAAGATACTCAAGCTCCTTTTGCGAGGCAACATGGTGGTGACAACTTTAATTTCATAAGACAATAGTATGAGCAAGTGATGCCTATTTTGAATCCAAATCATGATAATGCTACTGAACATACCTCTACTGTGGCTAGTACTCGAGTTTTCAAATTACTCCTATTTTTTGGATCGTTTGTAGCTGCTCATCAAGGCTCTCACACTATAAATTTAACAAAATCTGTAGTTACTGGTATGTGTCTCTTTGTCCCTTCTAAATGTAATGTTAATAATATGTCTTGGATTATAATGCTGGAGCTATAGATCACATAACTTATGATCTGCAGAGTTTGATACATGCTAAGCATGTGGTTAATTTTTATGTTAAATTGTCTAATGATAACAATTCTGAAGATACTCAAGTTCCTTTTGCAAGGCAAGCTGGTGGTGACAGCTTTAATCTCACAAGACAGCAGTATGAGCAATTGATGCCTATTTTGAATCCAAATCATGATAATGCTACTAAACATACCTCTACTGTGGCTAGTACTCGAGTTTTTCAAACTGCTTTTGTTGCTGGATCGTTTGTAGCTACTCATTAAGGCTCTCACACTATAGATTTAACAAAATCTGTAGTTGCTTGTATGTGTTTCTCTGTCCCTTCTAACTATAATGTTAATAATGTGTCTTAGATTATAATGCTAAAGTTATAGATCACATAACTTATGATCTGCAGAGTTTGATAGATGTTAAGTCTGTGGTTAATTTTATGTTAAATTGTCTAATGATAACAATATACATGTTAGTTATATTAGAATAGTATAGTTGAATGATAATTTTGTGTTAAAAAATGTGTTATATGTGCCACAGTTTCATTTTAATCTCATCTTTGTGAGTCAATTGACTAGTGTGTCACCATATAAATTGACATTTGAGCATTTTACATGTTTAATTCCAGAAAAACATTCATTGAAGATGATTGGGTTAGCTAAACAGAACAATGATTGTATCAGCTGACTACATATCAAAATATCACTAAAAATGTTAGTTTCAATTCAGTTTGTTGTTTTGCTAAAGATTCTTTTGACCTTTGGCATTATAGGCTAGGACATGCATCAAATTTTAGAATAAGGCAATTAGGTGATATTGCTATTAATGTAAATGATAAAGTTGTTTGTGATACTTGCTATTATACAAAATGAAGAAAATTGTCTTTTCCTCTAAGTGAATCTATTTGTAATTTAAAATTTTAGCTTGTTCATATGGATATATGGGGTGCTATCACACCTAATTTTCATGGTCATTCTTATTTTTTAACTATTGTTGATGATTTTACTAGGTTTACTTGGATTTACTTAATGAGAAATAAGTCAGAAACTAGGAAGCATATAGAGAACTTTTATAATTATATTTTAACTCAATATAACACAAAAGTAAATATTATTAGGACTGATAATGGGATTGAATTTGTGCACAATCAGTTTTATGATAAAAATGGCATTATACATCAAACTTCATGTATTGAAATTCCTCAACAAAATAATATAGTAGAGAGAAAACACCAACATATACTTAATGTAGCTAGAGCTTTAAAATTTCAAATTAAGTTACCTATGCAATTTTAGGGAGAATGTGTATTGCATAATGTTCATATAATCAATAAATTTCTTACACCTGTTCTGAGAAATAAAACACCATTTGAAATGTTAAATGACATTACACCTGTTTTTAATAACTTTAAAGTGTTAAATGTCTTGCTTTTCCTTTTACACTAACACAAAACATGAAGAAGTTTGATCCAAGGACACAAAAGTGCATTTTCTTAGGATACAAAATAGGTATAAAAGGCTTTCTCCTTTTTAATTTAGAAAAGCATGTTTTTCTTGTTTCTAGAATGTAATTTTTTATGAAAATATCTTTCCATATGCTGTAATTTTTACTGATTATGAAGATTTAGTTTTACACATGCCTTATAATCATAATATTGACTTGTCTAGTGCATATGCTAATAATACTACTGCTCCTAATATTCATGATCCTGCTATTGTACCTGTTCTGAATACTAATGATGCTTCCTCTGATATGGTTGTTGGAATATACCTATTGTCAATACCTTTAGAAGATCTTTTAGGACTAGTCAGCCTTCTACAAGGCTTAGATATTATAAGTGTCATTTGAACCATGTACAAACCAATATGTTAGGCACTAAGATAGTAACTAGTCATCGTCCTTTGATGAATACATACATATTAGAAAAGCTTAGCAATGCACACTATGTATACATTTCTGCACTAAACACCATTCAAGAACCAAAGACTTATAATCAAGCTGTTAAAAGTTTAGAATGGCAACAAGCTACGATTGCTGAAATTCAAGCACTTGAAAATACTAAAACATCGAAAATTGTATCTTTGCCTGAAAATAAACAACCTATAGGATGCAAATGAGTTTTTAAAATAAAACATAATAGTGATAGTTCTATTGAAAGGTACAAAGCTAGACTAGTTGCAAAGGGGTATACACAACAAGAGGGCATTAATTATTTTGACACTTTTTCTCCTGTGGCAAAAATGACCACTATTAGAACATTGTTAGCAGTAGCAACCTTTAAAGGTTGTTTTTTAGAACAATTAGTCATAAATAATGCTTTTTGCATAGTGACCTAGATGAAGAAGTGTATATGGATCTATCTTTAGGTTATAAGTTACCTGATAGTTTACAGTTTATTTCTAAACCTGTTTGTAAGCTAACCAAATCATTATATGATTTGAAATAAGCCAGTAGACAGTGGCATGCTAAACTGTCATCTGCATTACTTAGTTTAAGTTTTTCACATGCTCATTCTGATTTATCTCTTTTTTATTAAGAAAACTGAAATTTCTTTTATTGCCTTATTAGTTTATGTAGATGAGTCATTATTGCTAGTTATGATTTTAATGATATTGAACATGTTAAAACTTACTTGCATAATAAATTTAAAATTAAAAATCTAGGATCTCTTAAATATTTTCTAGGATTTGAAATTGCAAGAAATAAGATTGGTATTAATCTTTGTCAAAGAAAGTATACATTAGATTTATTGAAGGAATACAACTTTCTTGATTGCAAATCTGCATCTACAGCTATGACAATAAAAAATTTAGATATAGATTTTAATAAAGAGCCATTACTACCAGATAAAACAGAGTATAGATAAATGGTTGGGAAACTGATTTATAACTGATTTATTTAACTAATACTATACCTAACTTAGCTTTTGTGGTGCAACAATTATCTCAGCATTTATATAAACCAACTAATATACACATTAAAGTTGTACATAAAGTTTTCATGTATCTTAAAGCAACAATTGGACATGGCCTGTTTTTTTCGGCTACATCAAATTTGAAACTTAAAGCCTTTTCTGATTCAGATTGGGCTACCTGCAGTGAAACAAGGAAAAGTGTTATTGGGTTCTGTGTTTTTCTAGCAGAATCCCTAGTCTCCTGGAAGTCAAAGAAACAACAAATCATTTCTAGATCAAGTTTTGAAGCAGAATACAGGGCATTGGCAACATTAACTTATGAAGTTCAATGGATGTTGTATCTCTTGGCTGATTTGCAAATTGATCATAACCATCCAGCTGTCCTATTCTGTGACAATTAGTTGGATATTCATATAGCCAACAATCATGTTTTTCATGAGCGCACTAAACATTTAGAAATTGATTGTCACATTGTAAGAGAGAAGCTTCAAAAATGAATTCTCAAGCTACTACCTATCAATACAAAGGGTCAACTTGCAGATTTCTTTACCAAAATACATACCGTATCATCTTTTGAAGATTTCAAGAGCAAGCTTGGCATTCATTCAGTATATAAGCCAGCATTAGGTGGGGAGGGGGGGGGGGTGGTATTAAGCTAATTGAGTTAAAGTTGGTTATTTATGTATAATTTTATAGTCTATAGAGTGTATATTGTAAATAAGCTAGTCTCTAGAGTAATAGTATAAATATTGTTTTACTGTAACTTAACTTTTTCTTTTTCCTATTCTAATAATCAAATAGTTTAAAATTTTGTAAAATGTATCAAATGCGTGAATAGAAAATTAGATTCTCATCCAATTATGAAAATTTTAATTTAAATTAAATTAAACATGTTAAAATACGGAGGGTACAAATTATATGTAAATTAATTTATAATATGGACTAAATATGGAATTTTTAGAATGATTCAAAAACTATTTAAGTAAAAATATTAATAAAGAATTTAAAATTTTTGTGGACTTCAAACTAAAATGCATTTCCCATTAATTAATTAATTAATTGATATAAGCATGTGCGCATTTCATATAATATTCCAAAGGTCGAAAAAGGTATGACCCACAAATTAATAAAAATAGGCCTTTCTCTTGTCCCAATATGAGAGAAACGTGGAAATTATGATATTATTATTTTGTATTCCGGCCATTGGAAGAAACAAAGGTAAAGGTCAAAAAATCATTTTAATAAGTAACTAGTTTGACCCATAATTCTAACGTGTTTTTCCTAGTCACCACCTACTAGGCTACTACTTTATTTGGGTTTGTGGACTTATCCAATTTGCGAGTTCAATTATATTATTTAGCCCGGGCCCATAGCTAAAGAAGAAAGGCTTAGATTTGGTTTGAGCCACCCAAGCAGCCCATTTATCATTCAATCATCATCCGTGGATGTAACATGTGTGGATTTCTACAACTCCAAACGCTCAAATATATCAGTTGGACTTGATATATGTAAAAATGTCAGTTTATTAATTCTTTATTAATATTATATATTAAATAGAC